>CAJRST010005557.1:926002-938076 GCA_907169785.1 Menidia menidia | reverse complement strand
ATTCCTCTGGATTTTATTTGGGAAGGTTTATCCATGTGTACTGTACGACTTATGTTCGGTTCTGTTATAAAAAAAAAAGTCTACATATCTTGTTCATATATTTTTGTGCATTCTGTATTTTGACGTTTAAACCTAATAAAAATTTAAAAAAAATATATATATATATAGTATTAGTATTAAGTTAAATATTATTTTCCTTCTATTTGTTAGCCTTTGTGTTTGTTGTTCTTCTATTATGTTCCTCCCTCATGTGGGAGGCTTAGGGCAGTCCACCCCTATTTAAGCAGCCTTGGATCTGTGTCTGGAGGTCAGTTTATGCTTGTGTTTAGTTGCTGTTCAGTTGACCTCAGTTGAGTTATTTATTATCAGCGTTATATTGTATCGAAGTTTGACTTTTGGTTAACCATTTTGTACCACTTTCTCACTATTTAAGCTCTGTCAATTTTGCAATTTTGGCAGTAAAAAGGACATCAATCCTAAATCCTTCTCAGCCACAAAGAGACCCAAAAGTTGATTATAGAATTGTGATTTCAAGAAAGCTTCAGTTTGGAGTCAGAAACTCACCAGCATCCAATCACTGCATGTACGATTTGTAAATGCGGCAAGGACAAAAAGCATCAGAGCTGAACGCTGGAAACCCTTTTTACTTTTAAGTTTAAACTATTTTTCAATCCTGACACCTGTGTTGGCTTTCAAGCTTGTCTGCAAATTAAATGTCAGTTCCCCAAGTCAGTAGCTTTCACTCTGAACAAGGAAAGGCATGCATTATGTGAACAAACAAGGCTGAAGCGCACAGCAGCCAAGGATACATTTCTTGTCCTGTGGTGCAGCGAATTGTGTTTTTCTCCCCTCCCAGCTCAGGGATATGCCACTTGTAATTAATAAATATGAAGCAGGCCAGTGTTTTATTTTATTTTTAATTTGAAACATCTGAAGAGAGTTGGAGAAAGGATTCTCTCATTAGTATTTTAAGATGCACAGATATGCTGGATGATTCAAATACATTTGACATTAAAGCAACAGTGAGGGTGAAAGGACTTCATATGTAAACTGCATTATGCATTTCACAACATTTAATAATCACTAGAACTGAAAATAAAACTAGATTAGTTGGATGTATTGGCACAGGTGGCACTGAATCACCACAGAGTAACAAGTCAAATACACTTTTTGATACACTTGAAGCTGTCCAGAAAATGTAAAAAGCACGCCTGGGTTTCATACCCTCTGCCAAGGAATTAAATGAAGTTAAATAGCTTTTACTTATTTTATAATTAAAAAATTGCTTTTGTTTGCCCTGGAATAACCTATCTTGCCTGCCCTCTGTGACTGGCAGCACTAGAGAATGTGTTTTGCATTCATTTCTCCGCAGTGACAGATTTATGGGTTGATTCATTAAATCTGACCCAACTTGTTTAGGGTTGCCTATCCTCTGTGACTGGCAGCGCTTCATATGGCTCATTCCAAACCAGTCAAGCACGGTTAGCTCTTTAAGGGCATCCGAGGTTAAATGCAAAAGATGTTGAGGATATTAGCTAGCTCTCTCACGCTTCTTTGTCACTCTTGTTAATGTGTACAACCTTGCAATCCCCCATATTCGCTATCACAAATAGCAGCGGTGGGCCGTTAGGGCCTGCAAGGCCTTCTCTGCTGGCATGAGAACATTTCTGAATCACAGACTGATGTTAATTATATTTTGTCCATGAATACTTATTAAATATTTCCAAATGGTCTGTCAGCTTCCTTTCATAGCTTTTCTCCTGGTTGTGCTGCTAACAGACAGGTATTTTAATATCAAAGCATTTAACCAATCACATCACAGCCATCATTTGTTGCTAGGCAGGGTCAGAGTCAAAGATGGCTGCCAGGAGGCCTTCAAAAGCCGTTCTGCCCTCTAACACAAAATACATTTCAACTAAACTGTTGCTTTAACTAATCAGGTTTTAGGTTGGGGACACCAGGGCCTTCTAGAAGGCCTAAGGCAACGTCACCGTATTCACACCCGCTGATTGGATAGTCAGATAGCGCACCAGCCAAAGCTAGCAAACCAACCAATTTGGTTCGAAATAGGACGGTGCAGGCTGGACTTTCAGCGTTAGCTTCATTGGCGATAGAAAAGGACTTCCTGAAGCGCACGGATATCTGTAAGACAGAGTAATGGAAGTCTTTTTGAGGAAAGAGAGGAGGATGGATTTTTGCTTCAAATAATCCACATTTTTGATGAGTAAAATGTTGTTTTTTTCCTAAATAATATTGCGAGTTTATGAGGATATTATATATATGTTTTTTTAGGGGACGGGGGGGGTCGCAGCTGTAGTTGCAGTAGTAGAAGACTTGTGCACCCCTGATCTTTATACTGATATGATGATTTTTATAACCATAAAATAGTTATTGAGGGGTGAATTGATTCAGACGGAGCATTACTGAAGGTCTGCCACTGGAGGATACAGACGTTAGGTCCAGGTTCCTAATATGTCTCATGTTTGGGTGAGTTTTGGGGCCTTATGCCAGCGTCATATCAACATGTCAGATTTAGTCATGTCTTGTGTTTGTCTTCATGTTTATGCCAGAGAAACTTTAGAAATGTGGAGGGAGAGGAAAAAGCAAGAACAGTAGAAGAGTTACGAGCCAAGCTGTCCCATCCTTTATTGGACGTCAAATGAGACGGAACACTACTGAAGGCCCAGGTTTGAAAAAACGGTCCGCCACTGCACGCAGACAATCATTGAATTTGTCACAGACTACACTTGGATGGAAAGGTCACTGGAGCCCTCTGTGATGTGCACAGATATGGATCTTTATTATAAGTTACACTGACATCAAGATAAGTAATGGCTTAGATGGAGGAGAGAAGCAAAGCAAGCTGCTTGGGCAGAGTGAGCACTGTTTAAGTGGGGGTTGTGGAGAGAGTTGGGTGTATGTAAAGGTCTGAACAAGCCCTGAAGCTGAGGGTTTCGTCTGAGCAATGCCACTGCCGCCTCAGCACACCAGGCATTAAGTTTATTTTTCCGAACAGATTTTGGAGAGAGCTGTTCTCAAGAGTTCCTATCAGAAAGCAACAATCATGAGATGATGTGAGTCCCCACGCGACAGTCCTGTATGTGCAGATAATTCATTCATTGCGTTGATGAAAAGGCTGCCTGTGCAGTTGTATTTTTGGCATAATTAATCTGCTGCATTGACGCACTGCAGAACATTGCAACTAATCAAACAAAGGGAATTGTTGAAAAAGCAAGTAATGAAGAAGCAAGGGGAGAGAGACAGATAGCACACCTGTAGAGTGTGTGTGTGTATTTTGAGGAAGGCTCATTGCAGCAGCTTGCCAGCCAAGGTCTGATTTCATGATCGTCCCTGCCCCGACAAATTACAGGACTCAAAAGGATTTTTTTTACGCAAAGGTCCTGAATAAGTAGGCAGGTTTGTAAAAATAGAACTCATTGTTGAGAGAAGCAGAAATCCTCTCTCCTGTGTGGAGAAAACTAATAACATGTAACGCAGATATGAGGAAAGAGCTGATTTTTACCAGCTTACAATACGTTAAAACTATTTAAGGTCGCTCGGAATCAATGTCAGCCTGAGGAAAATCAATGGCTTTTCATTGATCTGATGCATAATATTTGACAAAAAGAAAAAATAGAACTTCATTGCAAAGGGAAGTAAATCTGTGTTTGGTCAAATTGATCAAATTTGTGGCAAGAAAGCATATAGTTGAACCAGCTTTGCCATGTCTAAGGATGAGTCTTTTTGACCACGGTCAACATTTTCAAAACCACGTTGGGTCATGCTTTGTCATTCTGATGGTAAACTGGCTTGTACAAGCACTTTTCTAGTCAAACTGACCACTGAAAGCTCTTCACACCTACATTCACATGTTAGTGGATGCACTGATGAGGCAACCCGGGGTTCAGAGCCTTGCCAAAGAGCTCTTGGACATGTGGCCTGGACTGAGTCAAACCACTGGCCCTCCAATGAGTAAGCAACTGCTATTCCTTCCTGAGCCACAGCGACTAAGGATAATTACAAGTTTTCCAAGAGCCAATTGTCAATTTTCATTCGGTTCTGTACGAACCAAACTATACCGAGTGGATGTTGGTGTTTACTGTAAACTTTATTGCGGCTGACTGTTGAGGTACTTTTCCAGTGGTTGTCTCCACCCCTCTCTGCAATATTTACTTGTCCTGGTATGGTTGCTGTTGGCACCGTTTCATGCCCATCACTGACAGGCACGCAAGGCCCGGAATATTAATGTTGCAGGACAAGTTTTGCCGTTTCTCATGTTTGTCATGTGACATACAATGCATGATGTGTTGTGGAGTTAGTCTTGAAGAAGAGCCATTTTGCTTATCGTTTATGTAATTGTAACTTTGAATAAGGCTTGTGGCCTTTACTTCGTTACATCGGTAATTGTTGGGGTAAAAGTTATCAGAGGTCATTTATTACATTTTAAGATATGGATGCAATTTGTGCGTGCTTTTTTTCCTTTGTGTTGCTGAGTTGATTTACCAAGAAACTCAGCAAATGGCAGAGAGCACTTCAGCCCTGATAGGACAAGACATTACTCCAAGCTGTACTGGAAGTCTTAGTCTTAGGATACTGGCTGAAAAGAAGTAGAGAGGTTTTATTCAAATGTGTGGCACAAGCACCTTTGCAGATACACAACTCATCCTTAGTTGGATTAAGAAGATATATAAATAATGGAATTTAGCTAATGGAAAGTCATCAATGTTTTAGAGCTAGTGCTTAGTGGCCATGAGTTTTTTTATTTTATTTCTTTCAGGTCCACATTGTTATTCATACTTTAAACTCTCATGACTTGAAAAAAAAAGACATGCTATTATTGGGTAGATATTAACATAGTCTGTGAACATGATTACATGTGTTTTTATAAAACATTTTGTGTAAAGCGCTTTACAAAGAGTCGAAATGCAGAAAATAAAGATAATAAAATAAATAAAAGTAAGTTTGACCAAATAATCACTGATTAAATAGATAGAAAGTGGATAAAATACATTCAATTGTCAAATGAACAGTTGAGTAAAACTCCTTTCAGCCTGGTTTTAAATATTCTCAGAGTTGAGGCTTGTCTGACCGCCCAAATTTTTTCTCTCGTTCTTTAAAATCTGTTTAGTTTATACTGTGTAAGAATTAGTCTTTCAGACTGGAAGTTTGAAAGGGTTTATCTTATGAGAAGTGGGAAAAACCGATCCCATCCCCCTACACTCTCAGTCGATGAGATCTCCCTCATGGCGCAAACACGAGACAAAAAGTTGTGCCAGGTGTGTCGAATTTCTACCTAAACGCCAGAGAGAAGTCTCTATCTGACATGTTGATCAGAAAACTATTTTCCCAGCACTGCTTGACTGACTCACAGTGCATTACTGGAACTCTTGGACAGAGATGACACATATTTCATTCAAAGAAGCTGCGTACAGACAGCAAAGAGTGAGTGCCTTTGAATGTTAATAGTGTAGATACACACGGTGCTTTCAGAACCCGTCCTAATGTCTCAGCGTGAGACTCCCTTCCTCCCCGCGTGGACCTCCTGAGTGTACATGCCAAACATACTTTGAGGTTCCTAAGATTCTGGCAAAAGTGCCCGTTAGGGCTTTGGCAACACGGCTGCGATCCTGCTGATGAGAAGTTTAAAAAGAAAAAGAAAATAAGGGAAGAAAAAAAACCAAATGACAATTGAAACAGAGGAGAGGCAGAGGAGACAGGAAATCAGAGGATGGGAAATTGTGGGTGCAAACCCAGCAGGTGTTTGTGTGAGTGTGATTAAGAGGTTGGACAAATTGTCCAAAAGAATCCTAAATTATGTGAATCAACCCAAAAACCCTGGAAATGCCATTTTTTCTCAGTTTGTGTAAACTGGAGTGTTTACTTGGTGGTTGTCAGTATCCACGTTCACTTTGAAAAATACATATTTAACCGTGTAAAGCCAAATGTGTCATATTTGATACATACAGTTTCTGAAATGTTTTGCGTCTGACACCTTTTGCATAATTTAATGGTAAAAACTTTCCTCAAAATCCTATTGTACACAATCAGATACACCTGATAACAGGGGGCAGAAGACTACACAAAAAATAATCTTGACTTATCACATAGTAATAAATTATTAATTAATATCAAAATTTTATTTTGGTTTTTTCTTTTTACATATTTTGTTAAAAGGCCAAATAAAGACTTATTATTATTATTCTTGGATCAGGCTTTAAAGGGTTAATAGATTTTCATGCCTAAAATCGAGCAATTTTCATTAACTAGCCTCATTACCTTTTGAGGTCCTATTTTCAGTTTTTAAGGTTGCATTTCAAGGCATCCGGGTAAGTTTGGGCTCATGTTTCACACCTGAAACCTATCCGCACAGTTTATGCTTGTCTGTTCCATGTTTTCAGGGCCAGTCAACCCTTTAAAGCCTGATCCAAGAATAAAACAACAGAAAATTACTTTTTTTTGGTTTGAATTCGTAGTTTTCCCTTTTAACAAAATATGTAAAAAGAAGAAACAGAAATCAATTTTTGATATTAATAATTTATTACCATGCGAAAAGTCAAGATTATTTTTTGTGTGTCTTCTGCCCCCTGTTATCAGGTGTATCTGATTGTGTACAATAGGATTTTGAGCAAAGTTTTTACCATTAAATTATGCAAAAGGTGTCAGACGCAAAACATTTCAGAAACCGTATGAATCAAATATGATACATTTGCCATTACACGGTTAATTCTGAGTTTTCGGTCACACCCTGTGTTCTTCCAGAGTATGTCAATGTGCTTTTCTAAGCAGCTGAGGATGACCTCTGCCCTGTGTTCAGATTTTCCAAACTGCTTTTCTCTTCTCAGAGAGTTTCTCCTGTGTCCTGTACAGCAGAATCAGCTTGAATTGGTTTTTCCCGTTTTTCCAGATTTGCTTAAATGACAAAATAATATATGGACTACAAAGACAACATGGAGTGATAAAAGGTTTGGGTACGCAAATGGACTAACCACCAAATGCTTTTTTTTTTCTAAAAGCACTCTGTGTGTAAAATTTGCCTTTCAAAATTTCAGAGTTCCTATCCCAGGGAAAATGAGGGACCGCATTGACTGTATCATGTGCAATGTCACGATACACAGCCATAAATAAAACATTGCGTGCTTTGTCCTTAACTCTGAGAGACGGAACCCTTTGATCAGCAGCAGCTACAAGATCTGTGGTCTCCTTTTGGCACAGAACAGCCTTGTTTTGTTTTCTGTTTTTTTTTATTAACTGCTGGGGGAAATAAAGCTGCTTCAGTTATGAACCTCACTTCACAAATATGGCAATACCTGCACTCCACAGCTACAGGTGGAGGCATATGGGACTTTTTGAGGAGGGAGTATAAGGGTCTTAGCAGTCAGACAAAACTTATACATACAAATTGCATTTAAACTTTGAAGGTTTGAGCTGTTTTGTATGGAGACACGTGGTGCTCAATAAGGATTTAAAACTGTTGTATAAAAGTTTAACATAAGAAATTATATGTTTGACATAGACCATAGAAATAGTTTGTCCGCTGGCATTTGATCCCACTGTCCACATATTTACACACTGTGTACATTTGTGTGTCTTTAGTATTCTTTATTATCAGCACCAATACAAAAAAAAGCAGACTTCGTGCAGTTATGCCATCTAACCTTTTAGTTTATTAGCTGGGCATGTCTCTCAACAAAATCTCTATAATTCTCATTAACTTTATCCTCCATTATATTAAACAACTCAGCTGGATCAAGTTGAACTGGCCAATTGCCTATCTGGGGGCTCCAAACTGATCCGAATCCATACCTGAGGACCTCAGGAAAAAAAAAACACAAAAAATCCCTACTTGGATAAATTAGTGAATCAGTTAAGAGATGTGTGGAGGTTTTCCCCCAGTATTCAAGATGCTTTCAACTATGATTCTTCATCAACAAAATACATTTCACTTCCTTAGAGACGCAAAAGGCAAAGGCAAAAGGCAAAAGTCTCTAGAATATTTCTACTGACATTTCTACTAACAATACTTTCAATGATGTACCCCAGTGTATGGTCTTGAGCATGCCCAATCACCTGTGATGACTTCCACACACGATGCCTCCGTGAGGGGAAAATAATTGGACAAAAAATTGAAATAACTGGGATTCCCAATAGAGCAAGAGTTTTTCTCCTGGCAGCTTTCAATTGATAATCCACTCAGTGTAATACTCCTGGGGTCCATACTCTCATGTTGAGCAACGGCTGAATTAGTCAAGGCAGCACTCAGGATCTCAGCACCTCACAGTATTGTGTAATCCCACTTATCCAGTGCTGCAGAGCCACAGGGCGGCAGCATGCCAATGAGAGAATGATTTACTCTCCACCTTTAGATGCTCCTAAATCTTTTGTGATTTTGCTCTGACGAGGCGATTTTGATTCAAAGCAGATCTCTTTGCGTGGGGTGTGCACTTGGATTGCGGGGAGGATTTTATTTGGCTGTACCAGTGGTGTACACCTGGGGATCATCAACATGAGACTCAATTCCCCAGTGGTTGGATGCCCTCTGTTGGAGAAGTGGAGGAATAAAAGGCATGAGTTAGAGAAGAAAGATCCATCACAGGAAAAAAAAAAAAATGCTCTTCTTTTCCAGAGTTGTAATTAGTTTCGGATTGGGAAAACACTGAGTAATGTTTAGGCTCAAGACAGAGCATGAATGAGCACATGTAGATGACATGAGTCGAGAGCTCTTCGTGATAGAGGGTCTGTACCAGTAGATATTGCAGCTCAGCATGTGATGCTCCTGTGATGTTTTCTGTTTTTAAAAAGGAAAAAAGAAAGGTCTTGGTGACTTTTGTTGTGATACTTTGTTTTGTTCACAGCACTGAAGATAACTTTCATATTTCCGCATATCTAAATTGTCAAAATTGACCAGAATTCCGGGCATTCAAATCCCGGGCGAGCCGACCCTTCGACCCCAGAAGACGTTAGGCCCACTTCACTTTTACGTCTCATGGCACGGCCCAAATTCAGATCCGGGCTAACAACTGGCACAATAAAACTAATGTCTTGCACTTTTAACTTTTTCAAGGATTCCATGTAAACAGCCAGTTTTATTTAGACTTAGTGTCACATCAAGTATGTAAGGTGAACGTGCTGCAGTATAGCACAGTGCATATTTAATCCAGTTCCTCAGACACTCCAGACTGCATTAGTAAATTGAGACAACGGAGCATTTATTGTCTTGGCTTGTAATCAATGATGTCTGATTATAAAATAAAAACGCTGACTATGTGCCATAAAGAAAGGCCAATTTCCCTACAAATAGACAACAAAGCCCATTTGAAAGTGGAAAGTTTGAGGCCACGGAATCTATCTTCTGGTCATTGTTAATTGAACATGTCCAGCCCTGCATTAAAGGGGAATTATTAATGCTTGCAGTATTGATTGGCCTGTAGTGGGCCTTCAGAGTAACACTGGCATTGTGGCAGAGAGTCCACAAATCCAACAATGCCCTCTTTTTTGTAATTAGAAATTGACATCACCCCCACGTTAAAAATTTCATGGCAAGGGGACAAAAGGTAAATCAACCCAGGCTGCCAATCAAATGAACCGGTCGATCGAATGAAAAAAAAAAAACTTTAGTCGAAGTTACCTTAAAAGGACTCCTCTCTCGACGGCCACTGAGACCCAACACTTCAGACAAGTCAAGGCTGAGGCCTTTATTTTCTAATTTTCTGAGCGGGACCTGGATGGCATCGTGTTTTTTTATTCTATTTCCAACAGAAAGAATAATTGATAAAAGGAACACATACCCTTTCTGAAACCTGACCCTGGCCTGACCTTAGATAAGAAGAGTGCTGAGAATGGATGTGATGGCAGGACGAATGTCTAACAATGAGGAAAACTCTTCCACCACATAGAGCCGTGATTAGGTCCTGTCACTGACTGTGAGGGGAAAGTGACATAAAGAGCACCAGGACTGAAACACAGACAGGATAAAAGCCACTGTGCGTGCATAGTTTTAAGGTTAACAAAACTCCCTCATAGATATCTCAACACTGAGTTGAGGGTTGAATTTCATTATACCAACTGACCCACGCTTTATTTTTTTCTTTGTGTTTTTGCTTTTTTGTCAGGAAACATCTGCCCTTTTGTGTGAGGTAATGACACGGTCATGATCTTGGCACCGGTGCTGGTTTGATCAATCCCTGGACACACGTGTGCAGCTCCTCCCGTTCTCAGCAGCCTTCACCAGATCCACCTGCACAGCCACAAATGAAAACACAGACGAGGTTGTAATGTGAAACGGGACATTCATTCTGGTTTTGTTTTATTATTCTGAATCTACTTTAATGGACTACAGCTGTAATCAGAGCGGGTGCATTTAAATGTTAGATGTAATCACAAAGGTGTAACATTTCCAACTTATGACATGGTTGACGTAGTTGAACCTAGAAAAAACAGGTAGAATTTGGACTAATATACCCAAAGCTATAATACCTATTATTACTTTATTTAAAAAATAGCATTATTTAACATGCTGAGGGCTCATCCCTACATATGTTCCTCCCCAAAAATGAGTAATTGTGATTTTCACCCCTGGTGACATGTTTTAATCATTTTTGGAGAAGGTTCATTCTCGACACTTAAATCCAGCACCTTGTTGAAATGTCACTGGAAATGAGTAAAACACAAATGAGAATACATCTTTTTATGCTGGGGGGGGGGGGGTCTTCACAAACAGCTACGAATGAGGGACTGAATTACTTCAACCACAAAATGATCGAAGTGGAATCACGTCATGTGTAGTGATTAATGTTGGCTTCATCTGCAGGCTTGTGTGTATAATACAATCTGTCCGGCTTTTTTGGCAGAGTATTTCAAACTGGCGATATGTGAGGCGGTGCGATGTTTAAGCCCAGTGGAGCCGTGATCCACGTTGGCTGCAAACACCATGGCAACAAGTGCGACCACATCCGGCATCATACAAGCATATGGTGCCAAAAGCTGAGAGAGAAAAGACCACCGCCGTCTCCACGATGCTTCCGATCCCAAACGGAGGCTGGCTGCGTGCGCGTGTGGGAGCCGGTGCACTCCACTCCCACCCCCCTCCAACAGGCAGGCAGACACCGCCGGCCACCAGCACTCTGTGGACGTCAAGACGCCATCCAGCCACGTGCTCACCCATCTGTTGAACCTAAGACGGCATGCCAGTCTGAAATGTTCTATCGAGAACTGGCCTAATCAGCACGCAAATATCAGCTTTCTGGGATCCAGGACCCCTAGAGCGTGTAGTAGAACGCAGGCGTATGAGAAACCTGCACTGATGTAAAGACAGCCATGGCCTTGTTTGAGCCACACAGTGATAGGGATATAGTGTTTTCATGCTAGTCTGTGCGTCCTTTCTTTTTCAGTTTCAATCACACCGACTTAGGCTTTGTGATTCACTGACATAGCTCCCTTTGTAGAAAACCATATCAGCTAATCACAGACTTTGAAATAGGCCTCAATTTAGACAGTGAAAAACATCCGATGGGAACAATTAAACAGATATTGTAGAACCAAATTCTGTTTTTTGGTTCAGGGAGTGGAGGTATACGTTAACTCTGCCTTCAGTGGGTCTTTTCAGGCCTGAGGCTATCATGGCTGAGTGAATGTTAGCTTGGTTGAGTTCACCCTGCTTAGACACTCTAAGCTGCCAGTCACCTCTGTTATCCTATTAGTCCGCTGAACTGATGGAAACCAGCTGTAGTGTTCCTGGAGAGGATGGAGGGAACATGGAGACTCAATGTATACTTTATCCCGTTGCAGTAAACCATATTTGAATGTGATCTTTCCAGTGGCCTTGTGCAACAGTTTACCAGGCTTTCGGAATGCCTTTGAAAAAAGTTTCCCTTTTGGATCTATTTTCATCCAGCCATTCGGACATTGACTAAGACTTGTTTGTTCATAGACTAAACACAAAGCATCCAAGCATACCAAGTTAGCTGCTTTAAGGTCTGAGCACTTCTTTTGTCTGCATAAGTAAATTGTAAAACTCACAAAGACTTAATCAATTCCAATTTCCTGAAAGCATGTTTGTGAGTGTGTGTTTGTGTGTG
>CAJRST010005557.1:871990-925902 GCA_907169785.1 Menidia menidia | reverse complement strand
AAAAAAAAAGAAGGTCAGAGAGCTTGGGTTCAGTCCATGTTGAAGAATAAAGCAAAGACTGAAGCTGGAACAAACTCAAGACCTGCCATTATTTGATGTCTCTGTAATATTTGCACATGTTTAATTAAATCACAACCCCCCATTTCCAATGTTTCTGACCAGAGATGAAGAAACTAAGATAAGATAAGCAATTAATTACTTAGGACTTTTGTAGCCTACCGGTATGTGGAACATTACATGATAAAAAATCAGAATGTAGGGATATTCTTAGTGTTTGTGTTGAACTGGTTGAGATAGAAAAGAATGAATTAACCAAATTCAGGATGTTGGAAACGGGGCACTGTCATTCTCCCACACTAATTGCAATGACATATAAAAACACTAACGAGGTTGTAATGTGAAAAGTGACATTCATTTTGGTTTTGTTTAATCCTTCTGAATCTATTTTAATGGACTACAGCTGTAATCAGAGCGGGTGCATTTAAATGTTAGATGTAATCGTAAAAGTGTAACATTTACAACTAACATAGCTGACATAGTAGAACCTAGAAAAACCGGGTAGTATGCGAACTAATACACCCAAAGGTATAACACCTATTATTACTTTATGAAAAAATAACATTATTCAATATGCTGAGGGCTCATCCTTACATATGTTCCTCCCCAAAAATGAGTGAATGTGATTTTCGCCCCTGGTGACATGTTTTAATCATTTTTGGAGAAGGTTCATTCTCGACACTGAAATCCAGCACCTTGTTGAAAGGTCACTGGAAATGAGTAAAACACAAAAACGAGTGTACATCTTTTTTTTTTTTTTTAGGGGGGGGTGGTCCTGATGTGAATATGCTGAGGGGCGTAGCCGCGCGTGCCCCTCATGGTCCGCGCTCAGGAATTAAAAACGCACGCCTGTGGTTACGGCAGCCCGAGCGCGAGACAACTGTTCTCTGATTTTTCTTTTTATTCACAGGGAGAGAAAAAACCCAACCACAAAAACGCAGCGCAGAAACCCGCATGGATGACCGAGTTCCGGGTAAACCTTCTGCCGGTGCTGTCATTCGCTAACGGGCAGCAGTTCCAGGTTGCCTGGTTGGAGCTAGTCCCCCCCCCCCACCTCCCATAGTGGACCCTCGCAGCGGGGACGGCGGCTCACTGCCACACCGCCCGTCGCCGCGCGCGGAGCCTCCGCCGCCTCGCGCTGACCGGACCGGACTCCCGCCGCTGCCCCGGTTGTACTTTTGGGTCAGTACGAAAACACAACGCATGCTTTTGAATGATTTTTCTTTTATCTCCACACGCCGCTCTAGCATCACCTTCCACTCTAATTATAGCTTTTAAGCTGGAGTGCCTTGAACTGAGTCGCGCGCTCGCGCGCGCAGGCTTAAAGTCTTAAATAGGTGTGTGGCGCTCGCGCTGACCAGGTGTTGCACTTTAACTTAATTATTACGTTAAAAACCAGTCCTATTTTTGCCTTAAGACCGTTGTAGGGTCACTTTTCTCGACAACTCCACCCCGGCTGTAGATAGAGCAGAGTTCCACTGCGTCGTCTGTCTGTCTGAGTGTGTCCACATCTTCATTTTCTAACGTTTCCTGATTTGTTTGCTGTCCCGTTGAGGCAAAGCAACTGGTTCAATCTCAGCCTCCACTCTCAGGCGGCCGTGCTAACCTTTCGAGACTTTCCAGAAAACTGTGTGTAGTGTGTTCTGCCCGAGATAGAGCAACTGGTGAGTTGAAGTGCAGAGGGGATGGAACCTCTGTGCTCCACACCTCCCAGTGGGCCGCTGTGTGGTCCTGGATCCTGCCTCCAAACAACAATTTCCTCTGACACCACCCCCCCTCGATGAATTCCAAACACGAATCCCTCAGTGTTTCCTCCCTGTCCCAGTGTCAGGCGAAGCCCTGGTTTACTGGCTGTGAGTTTTGTAGCGACCCCCCTTTGTTGCGTGCTATTATGCATGAGGTATCATTTGCTAATGAAGGTGTGTGCTGCGTGCCAGTTAATTTCCCGCTGAACCCTCTCCCCGTGTCATTATAAATAATAAGCAAGCGGAATGTATTAGCTGTGCGGGTGTCGTGACCTTGGAGGGCTGCGGCATTCAAGGAAGATAGTGGCAGAGATGGAGATGGGTGGGGGGGGGGGGGGGGGGGGGGGGGGGGGGGGGGGGGGGGGCTGACTCGGTGGCATCCAGTATCGAGGCCCCAAACTGCATCTGGCAAAAGCAGTTTCCGTAAGTGGTCGCTGTCACTTCCACCGCAGGAGATGGAGGAGGCTGCCCGGGTGATGCTCTCCCATTTCTCCGGGAGCTCCGGCAGCACGGCGCTCCAGACTCAAAGGCCTTTGCAGGCTCCGTTTTGGTTGTGACTCACGGTGAATCATGGCCTCTCTCTCCAGCTGCCAGCCAGATGAAGCGGCGCGGCGGGAGGAAGTCTGGAGCACCGGCAGTCACAGTGGTGCTCCTCTTCAAAGCGCCGCCCTGCCACACGTGCAGCGTTCCCCTGGAAGCGCCCGGCAGCTCGTTGGTAGTTTCGCCGTGTTCCCGCCGCCGCCCCGACTTCCCCACTTTAAGATCCTTCCCGCGAGGTATTTGCTTTGGTCTTCAGCTGCCACGCCGTGAAGGCTGAGTTAAGTCGGCGCGGGCTTTGGCTGTAATCAGTTATTCAGCTCCAGACAGAGGGAACACATGGCTCTCCACAGACCCAATCACACCCTCTGAGTCCAGGGCTTTTACTGCCCGGTCTTTGGGACTGGGACTACGGCAGCAGAAAAATGTTTCCGCTCTCCGGGGGTGGCGGTCTTCTCATGTCTGCGGCATGTATGAGTACACTTCAGGTTTTTTTGTCTTTTGTTCAGGCCTCTCGGCTTGGTCGCGCGGTCTTTTTCCTTCAAAGTATTCCCCTTGGACTTCTCCCTGGCTTTTTGATTTGCCCTCTGTTTCCACTTAACAGTCTTGGCTGCTTTCCAAGAAACACCTCAGCACCATTCTTCTTCTTCTTTATTTTCTTTCCTTGCAAACATGGGCTGACCCCTCGCAGTCTTGGCAGAATACATGGTCTTTTCTACCAAAAAATACAAAAGATCCTTATCCCTTGTATTTTGGCCTCGTTTTCTCCCACAGGGGGGAAGTCATCACATGTGATTACTCAGTGGCAATTAAAGCGAGGCCGTCCCCGCAGCAGAACAGCCAAAGGTGTGCTAAGCTGTCCCGAGAGCAGCCGGCCGCATCCAGAGCCCTCGTCAGTCCTGCCCACAGCTGCGGTCAGATCCCTGCAGGCCGCTGGTCTGCGGCCGTCGGCTGGTAATGCTTACTGACAGGTGCCTTTTGGAGCAGCAGAGGAAGGGAATCCACAGCTGCTGCATTTTCTGAAGGCGCACCGCGGACACCCCTCCCCAGCCACTCACAGCCACAGCTTTTGGGTTTTCTGTTCTGCTACATTTTGATTGACACCGCCTTAGCTTTCATCAATTCATTTATTTATTTATTTATTGTCATCAACCAGAGCCGAGCGTTTTGAAAACGGTACCCTTGGAGTTTATGAGTTTGATCAGAAATGAGAGCGGGGACTTTCTCCTTCAATGCCTTCATCTACGCAAAGCGTGTTCTGGAACCATTTATTCTCCTCACGGTCCTCCTGACAGGCCTGCAGCATCTGTGACCTTGTCAGAAAAATGGAGTCAGCCATACAACATGTACAGTACACATTCACTGTCGGTCTGTCTACAGATCTTTGCTAAGGATCATCGCCACTTTTTGTCTGCTTTTTAGGTACATTTTCTATGTTGTGTGTGGCTGTATTTGCCTCCTGAAAAGGGAAGAAATGTTTTATTCACGAGGCTCAGCATGCATCCTTCGTTTTGGTGGGTTTATTTAAAGGGAAGGCTGATTGTTATGCCTCAGAGGTCCATTGTTAATTAGAAGTTATCTGGGGCTTTGCTCACATGGTCACTGTTCTAATTGGCAGCCAAAGCCGTGCGCCACCTGGCCCAGCCGTTAGCTCACCAGGTGCCCCCAGCGGTGCCCACCGGCGCCGGCACCGTGTGAGTGCAGCTCTTAAGAACAGGGAAGATTTGAAAAGACAGGTGGAAAAAACAAACAAACAAAAGAGCAAGAGATTGTAATGTACAAATCTGCCCAAAAAAATAAATAAATGTCAGCGCCGGGAAAAAAAGCGGTGCAAGGTTATTTCATGCTACGCTGCCAAATACGCCCTGTGAAGCCGGCAGAATGAAAGGTTCAGAGAAATTAGTGTAATCTTTTAATACACACTTGGTCACACCTCACTCCTCTTTGTTTCAGGTTTCTAATGGAGTGAGGCGGCAGCACAATGCTCTCGCAGTGTATTGTTTAGTTTCTTTTTGTTTTGTTAGAAATATGAATTGAACCTCTAAATAACCAGTACTGCTAGTTTTTTAGAAGTCCATTGCAGCAACTGATCATAGAGGAAATTATTCATTTGATTTGCATTTTGACAGGGAAATATTAGTATTTGAATTAATCCTAGCATAGGGTTTTCCTGAAACCAAATCTCTATTAAGTTTCTCAGTGCTGTTGCAACACCCCTCTGGAAGCCATGGAGAATAGGCAATGATTTAATTAAGATATATTAAGGCCGCTTTCCACAATGGATTGGAAAAAGTCTCACCAGGGGTTGAATCTGAGTGGTAGGAGATCCTTCCATTTGAGAGGATGAGAGTCGAAAAGATGCCCCTGACCCTCATAAATGACTTACCGGCCCTGAGCCCAGGCATTCATAATACATTGGCCTTTCAGAAGGCCACATAGGTGCTACCCGTGTTTGCCACAAAGAAACCTCAGATAAAACGTGCCTTGCGTTCGAGTTCTCCGGAGGACAAAAGACCTTTGTCTTTTTGCACCAACAATAACAAAAAAAGGCTCTGTTTTGTGTCATGGCCTCAGCCTGCAAAGTTCACATTCATTTCTGAGCGTGTCAACCCTTTTGTCCTTTGATCGCCACAGGAGTCCAGAATGTAAATCAGATTTACACAGTGTGTCTCCTGATGGAGAGGGAGAGCTCAGAGAAATGGCATAAAATGTTCCCTAACTGCGTGGTGTTAGCAGCCGTAGGCAGACGGTGTGAGCCAGCAGCGGAGCACCAGAAGAGGGCTGATCTGTGTCATTTGTTGTTCTCGGTGCTGTTTGTTTTTTTCCAAGAACAAGTTGTGTTTGGCCTCGGAGCTTGCACGGCATGTGTTCTACTCTGTCAGGCACAGTGTTCCTCGCATCCAATCCACACAGGATGAAAGGAACTTCTTCTTTTTTTTCAGCCTGTGTTTAATTAGCAAATCGGCAACAATGAGTTGAGAATAAGTTGGAAATAGAAAAGCGGAAAGGGCGCGACCGGTTGAAAGAAGGCATCCACACCACATGCAGATTAATCATAATAAGCAGGCGTATCGCCTCTGTAATTACTGACAGTCTAATCATTACTCCCCTAATGCTTCACTGCAACCATTTTTATTTCATTAAATGAACAGAGTATGGGAGCCAGCAGTTGTGCTGAGTAAAAACAGCTTCTCCTTGACTGGACCCACAGAGTTACACAGTGTAGCTTAATTTTGCTCTCGGGGTCGGCTCCGGAATAATGAGCAGGAGAAATGTAAATACACTTTTTTTTCCTTTTTTTTTTTTTTACTCAACTGCAAGAGCACTTAGAGAATCTAAGGGAGGACACGTTTAAGATTTTGGGTTATAATGAGTCCTATATTTTATCTAATGTGGCACAAGAAATGCGGGTGCTGTGCCAACAAATGTGTTAAATTAGGAAATTAGCATGGAGTTGAACTTTCAGCTGCACATCTAGCCAAAGAAAAACCAAGGCATGGGACAGTTTGACGCGGTCGGCTTGTATGCGCTGAGGTCAGATGGCTGCTTCTTGTGTTGGTTACTTTACAGTTGGCAAATTCTGGTCTCATCACTTTGGCAAGAACTGACTAGTGGCAAAAGCTGTTCAGGAGCAACCGTTTCTGCTGGGTCAGCGTTCACAGGCTCAGCCACAAATGAACCAACACCATCTATCAGACACTGGCACTGGAGGTCCTTTAGCAACAGAGTATCTGAAACAAAACTCACTTTTGTATCAGGAACTGTCTGAATATCGCCGGGGTGTCGCCCTGCCTCTCTCTCAGCGACATGACCATGAATCGGAATAAGTGAGTATAGAAAATGGATGGACAGATAACGACTATTTCAACAGCCGAACATTGGGTTCACAGCTAAGAGCTGGTTGCTTCTTTTCTTGGTGCAAGAGGGCCGGAAAATGGCCTCGCACTGAAAAATGTTTTACAATTGATATGTTGTCCCACACATTGGTCCAAGTTAAATCAGTAATAGACCATGTCTAACCATCTTCATATCAACACGGAAAAGAACCATTAAAACCGTGTGTCAGTCATCAGCTATTCATTAAGCAGCTGTGCTGAGTTTCACCCCCCCCCCCCTTCCACTGACCCTTTGAACGATGGCGTGTTTTTCCACTCAAATGACGACGCTGACATGACGAAACAACTCGGGGTAAAACTGCCGTGCTGTAAAAGGAAGGTATGTCTTCCACTTAGGAAGAATCCCATTTAATTATTGGGAAAATGAAACGAGCTCAGACTAAGCTGGATATGTGTGTATCTCACTGGAAGTGATGCGGATGTGTCAACGCTGTTGGATAATGATGATTTCTGGTTATGGAGTTTATTATTCTCAATTACACTGACACTTCTCAGGTCTATTTGGTTTTAATCATATCGCACTGAATCACCACAAATGTCATCTGTCTGCACTTTATGTATTGTGAAACAACATAGTATTACTTTTCTCCTTTTTATGAGCAAATCAACTATTTATCAGTGATGCATCCCAGATTAAAAAGTGGAGCCATGTTGCCCTGAAGCCGGCTAATGCTGCAGGTGGTAATCATTACTCCAGAATTAGCATTATTGCTATTCTGAAAGATGTTTTTTGTGCAGTTTAGCTGGATACTTTTTCTTCTTTCCTGCAAAGAAAGTCCTTGAAAGCACATTAGAAATTACACACATCATCATCAGAGTACCACACACAGAGTTGAACTCTGATGTTCATGAATAATTACCGTCTTTGATTTGATTCTGGAACCAGCACTCCAAGTGCGTGGTTCTCGCTCATGCATGACAGTTGCAGGCATATCATGAGTGTTCAGCCTGCTTCTAATTTTCTTTTTTTTATAGCCTTGAAGGCTTAAATGAAAAGCCCTTAAATCCAACTAGATTTTTTTTTCTCCCCATTTTCATTTGGATTTAGTGTAGAGCTGAGCCAAAGGTGAAAATGAGAAGCGGCTAATTTCTGACTACACATTTAGGGCGCGAAACCAAAACTCTTACATCACGTAATCGTGAGTGCCACTACTTTTATTTTCTGAATGTGGAATTCTCAGCAGCTCTCAAGCGGTTTTCATTTCCCCCTTCTTGCCTAAAGGGAATTCTTTCTACGTTCTGCACCCAGAATTAAGCAAAACAATATCAAAGTTCACTAAATACAACAGCTGTTTAATCTTGGATGATAGTTGATCTGATTTGGAAGAAATATTTTACATGTGGAGTGTTTTTTTCCACATAGTTGTAGATCATGCTCAAATTGATGTTTTTGTCTTCCTTTGTAGTCTATTCAGAGCTCCTGCTAAGCCATGTGAAAGAATAGAGATGTTATCTCTAGACAGAGACAAGTCTGTGAATATTCTCATTCACCCAGGTCTTGGTCAAGCTTGAAAGGTTCAGCTTAGGAAACTGGACGTGAAGTCCAGAGTGCTGGATCCAGAATCAACTTCACCTCCAGTTGCTTAAACTGAACTTTTCAAGATAGACAGAGACAGGCTTACCTGGGATGGAGATTCTATACTTATGAATGTTTAGCAGCATATGCTGATTGTATGTTCTGTTCTAAAAGGCCTTATGGATTTAATAATTTATGTTCCCTTACATTTGTTAATTTGCTTTGTGAGCAGTGCCCACTAATGACACACTGAACTAGGGTCTGAACTGTTGAGTACTGTTGGGTGCCTGTCTGTGCAGCACTGTTTTACACGTCTTCATCCTTGACGTTGTGTTTTGAGCGCTGCCGCGTGCTGTTAAAGACCCAAGGTTGGTTGCATGCATCATAAACTAGACACGGAAAGTACGGAGAGCTATTAAAAGGGATTCCGTTTTGTTGCTAATGATTAACAATACTTCGGTTTGAAGGCGCGCACAGCATCGCTCTCTGCTGATAGTGAGCCTCAGACCATCTGTTCACGACAAAATGGCAAAGATCTGGGAACACATCAGCAGGATCGTCCGTCCCCCCCCCCCCCTTGGATGAATGAGTGAGCAGCAGAATCCCAAAAAAAGGAGAAGAGGTGGAGGAGGAGTAAGAAGGATCTGGATGATCTGGAAGTCTAACAGGATCTTGGCTCTGGCATTATCCATCACCATAGGTGGTAGCTCCCTCCGACTTTGATTTCCAACACGTATATCCCTACAAGTGTTCCTCCACCACCATCCCCGTCCCTTGATCGGAGCATTTCATCTATACTGTGCCTGTGTCTTTGTACATTCTGCATGTGGGGTCCTCTCGGGTATGGTGGGCCCTGGACTGTACTGCCTTCATGCTGCCATGATTAGTGCCTCCGTGTTGTATTTTTGAACAGCCTACTCTAACCAGCGATAGGGCGACATATTAAATCTTTAAGTGCTGCGCCAAGGGTTATCTTTCTGTTAGGGTTCCTCCTTTGTTCACAGTTCATCTCTGGGCCCATCTTCCTGATGTCCTTCAGTGTAATATTAATTCTCTGTTTTCTGATCTTGGACAGTGGCTCTGAGCTGCCATAAGTTTTCACTATGAGAACTGTTGTTGCCTGGATATGAATGGCTTCTGTTTCTTCCTTTTATGCACACTGTGCCAATGACTTGGGCTGTTCTCCTCATTCAGCTGACCTTCCACAGACCTGCCGCACTCTCTGTAGATGGTTGATTGTTGTTGGCCCCGAGGTATCATGCTGTTCTCCACATCTGCCGTGTTTCCTTATGGCGCTGCGTCTGTTTCAGGTGTGATCATAATACCCGTCTATGACAGCATTCAGGCACGTTTATGAAAATAATCCAATCACTGTAGGACGTTTCAGTGAGCTGCCGAGTCATTTGCTACTGTTTGAAACCAGTTTTCATAGCCACACTTATTCTCACGTAACCAATGACATATTAAAGGGTTAAAAAATTAGACTTTAGCGGGGCTGGTTGGATAAATCCATCTTGGTCCTGTTTCCAGTCCTCAGGAAAAGGTGTGCTCACATGTCCCTCACAGGCACATTTGGGATTAATACTGATTTGTCATTAAACACTAAGGAACCATTTTAAATAAATGTGTCATCAGAATAATCCTCCGAGCACATTATAATCTTCTCTTTGCATTTAGAGTTTAACTGAGGTCCCATGGCTCATAGCCGAGGTCCAGAGCACAGCACATGTTTGTCTGCTCTGTGCTGCTCCAAAGCGTCCAGATGTGGCCACTTATCTTTATTTTCACAATGGCCACCTGTTCTTTTCTAGTCATCTGCTGTACCTTAGATAATGTCCCATAAATTATTACTACCTCATCTTTTAAGTTTTATCTGTTAGAATCCTTGTTAGAAACCAAATTTATCTGCAGCTGTGTGGAAGAAAATGTGCTTTACTGGGGCAAGCCGAAAATTCCGGTGCATTCATCCTCAAGTTTTTCAACTTCAGCTCCACGTGCAACCTTTTGGGAATTGGAACCGAAAAGTTAAAACTGAAGTTGTTTTTTTTTATTTTTTACCCAAATCCAAATGCCTTCTTGGATACATTTCGAGAAACAGAGTGCATCTTCTTGCATAATTAAAATTAAATGAGTGTTATTTTTAGGGAAAAGTGGCGTCTGGCTTGCCACCTGACTACGCAGCCTTTACAAAGACCTTGCAAACATGCAAATGAGAAAGGGATTCCAGCACACGGTGCATTGCGGTGGTTAATATTGCTGCTGGCCTCTTTGCTCCAGTGGAGTGCCACGTTCTCAAAGGAATTCCCGATCCACGAGAGATCCTGCTGGTGTATAACCTCCGGTCTGATTGCAGTTTTGATTTTCATTCAAATAATTTTTCCAATTGGCTTTTTTAAAAACTGGGCCTGTCTAAAGAAGATTATATAGGTCATGCATTAAATGGATCATTTAGGTTCTCCAGTACGGCCTGAATTTTTGGGTTTGAAAATGCCATTGTAATAAAGTGAATTTATCTTTATATATGTAGAAAACTGGTAATGAATTAAAGCTCAGCTTGTATCTAGTAGAAATCCAGATTTCCCCATCCATTAAGCAAAAAGATTATTTCTCAGGTCGTGTGTTCTCTCACTTTTGGTTGACAGTTTGTCGTCCCGCCCCCCCCCCCCGCTGAGCCTCTTCGTGTGGCAGACTCCATCTCATTTCTCACAATGGGAGCCATAAACCAGTCCCCGTGAGGCTTTCAGACTGTGTAGTCTCCATTTTCATTGATCAAACGGCGGAATTCTTCGGGGAAGCGTGTGTCACAGATGGTGCGATCAAAGGTGAGGCGCAGGCAAGAGCGCGTGGTGAAGAAAATGAAACGGCCTCAAATCCTCATCGCCAGTTAATCAAATGACCTCAGAAAAGAGGAAGTTTCTGCCTTGTTTGATCCAGTTAGGTGAATCAAACCTTTACATTTCTCATCATCCATGTAAACGCACAATATCTTTAGGTGTACCCATCTCAATGGCGCTAGTAATCAATTCCAACACTATTGAGTTTTTTTTTTTTTCTTACCAGCAGAAATTAATGATCCTCTGTATCCACCTCCAACTATTTCCCTTTGCTATCTACGTATTAGAATGGCCTTATGTCTTTGCACTCGATGCCCCCAGAGAGCATCAAAACACCATGTTGAGATGTGATTATGTGTAGTAATTGTGGCTTGAAGAAAAAAGGCTAAATCATAACCATCAGAGTTATTTAATCTCCCAGGACTGTGCTACCCCAAGTCATATTTTGTCCCCATGGAGATGTTCCCATTTAAGCATGACTTGAAAGTGAGCATCTCCAGCAGTATACACTGTACCAGTCATGACAATTCTGGAATCAGTCTGGCATCAAAATGTGAGGTGGTGACACACTGCCATTAATTAATTAAATTAATAATGTTTTCAGGTAGAACGTTCCCCTCCATCCATGGATTTCCTGCTTTAAATCATCAAACCGATCCATTCTATCACTCTTACAGACTCCTCTTTGTGTTGGGGGTTTGATGTCATCATTTGGTTCTCTCTGACTCTCTGTAGTCACATATGCTGCATATTAACCCGCTCATGCCTAAATTATGATCATTTAGGTCAGGATTGTTTTGTCCAGTGTTTTTTATTTTTCTTAAGGCATTAAAAAGTTTTTTTCTTTCTTTAAAGTGTGTTTATTCAAGGAATTTTCCAGATGATCACTTAAGTGGAAAGCGTATTTTTTAAGATTTATTACTAATGAAGTACAGTATGTTACAATGTGGACACATTTACTAACAGGATGCACAAACATAGAACTTTGCATGCAACTCTCCTGTTCTAATGTGCACAACTATCTCATCCCTTGTCTCACTCCCTCTCATATCATATAATACTCTGCTTTTGTTTTTTGTTATTTTTTATAGTCTCTCAGCTCCTCTTTAACAGTATATTGCTGTGGTTGTAATTTTTTATGGCATGATACACCAGTGTCCACTTCACTGGCCTTTGCGTATTATAAACATAAAAACCCAGATATATATACACAAAATGGCTTTTAAGTAGCAACTAAATGGCCAGTGTGGTGAGTGCTATGTGGGAAAAGATTAATAAAACAAGTCTATATAAAGTATAGAGCTGCTAACATCAAAGTAATTCCACGTAATTCCGTCGTCAGACAGCAAAGCAAGTCTCAAATTTGAACTTAACCCTTCATTTCCATATGCATCATATTTTGATAGATATCCAAGATCTATTGCATCATCATATGGTCATACCATTGGTTAAAGAAAAACATTATACAGAATCTTTCCATTTTAGATGAGTGTTTTTTTTTTTTAAAGCCGTAAAGTTTAATTTAGTTCATTTGAAAACTCATTTAAATGAAAAATGTTTATATATCCTTTTCTTCTTGAGTCGAGCTTTAAATGGTTAAAAGTAGACCGTTAAGACTGACCACTCGTGGATGTGTCTTTGTAATTTTATAAACTGCAACATTAGCTGATAAACTCACCCGGTTCAACTCATTGTCCTTCACAGTCCAAAGCATTGAACTGTACATGTAGAGAGCTGGAAAGACACCCCACTCTTGTTGAAGCACGGGTAATGTTTTGCTAAAGCCACTAGAATAATAGCTCGTGACTTTTTTGCAAATGTTGCTGATGACTTGAAAGTGTAACATTCAGAGTTAAACACCACCGCCGTTAGAAATGTTGAAGGTGATGTATGGACTGTAATGGACGACATGGATAAGGGACATTTGTGATTCTGTTAGGTTTATCTGACAGGTAGTTCATATACCATATTAAGATTAACCATCAAGTGAAATGATCCTGCTTGCTAAAAAAAAAAAGAAAAGTCATATGTTCAACCATGGGATGTTGCATTCTGCTGCCAGGTGGAGGGCATCAGAACAGAACCCAATGTGATGCTAATCAGTCCAATCAACTCAATCATAATCTAAACTCAGCCTCTTCATTTTTTGTTTAAGATGGACACTTTACAAAAAGCTGATAGTAATAATTACCACAGCTGACAAAGAAATTGCCTCCACGTTAGCTCATTAATACACTGGGTGTCATTAGTGAGGATTGTTTCATCCATCAGTCTGGCAGGGAGGCACGTTACTGATTTTGTTTTTTTTTAAAGTGATCGCAAATGTTGTCCCATGATCAAAGCCTATGAAAAGGCTGTGGTTCCCATGACTACATATTGATAATTGTTATGAGACCTGCATGACTGCACATTAAAGTGCTGTAAAGCATTGTCAGAAGGGATGAGACTGAGCTGCATGCTGGCGTGTTGTAAACCCCAATTAACCCAGTGTTTTATGTTCAGAACCCAGTGTGCTCTTTCACAAGATGAAATAATTCAATTTGATTAATATTTTATGTCTGCTAAGCCTGACAAGGATGTAAAACACGGACGGGTTCTTTGCCCCGAGAACCCAAATGCCACAGAAAGAGTTTAGGGAAAGTTGTGGGTATTTTGGAGGCCTGTTAAAGTCTAGGGAAGTTTAATGGTAATGTAAGGTAAGCATGATTTCCCAAATATATGACCAACTTTTCCCCCAAAAAGAAATCTTTGAAGATCTCTTCACTCAACCCTCGTTTTCGGGTACTCTTTTAAGTATTTAAATAAAAGCTCCATGAATTCTGCCGACAAGAAACGGAAAGGAAAATATATATGCAAACTGCATCCACAGGATAAGACCTGCATGTGGAGTTTATTTACCTCTAAGGTAGAATATGTAGGATAAATGTAAAATAGCTAGCCCTGCAGGCATACTGAAAAAACTCTAAAAAACAATCCAAACAAAACAAAGCTCCCAATCTATATTCCAGATTTATCTCAAGGCTGGAATTCTGGAAGCAGAAAAGATTTGCTCAGACTCAATTTTTTTTAAGTTAAGCTTCCTAACCTGTTGGACACATGCTGCACCTGAGAGCAAATCAGAACTCAGAGGTGACTTCATAGTTCAGAGTTCCCAGGTGGATTGAAGGTAGCAATAGCTGGTGTAGGCTTAGCATAACATATACTCTATGCCTTTCATGAAATTTTCAAATTCGGTATCCCATTTTACTTTGTGGTGGCTCTGGACAATAGCTTCCCTCCTACTTCCTCTTCCTACATTATGGTATATTGATACAACTGCATTCCACATTAATCAATTATTTTCAAATCTTTAAAGTAGCCTCAATTGGTTTACAATTTCCATGCAGTTAGTAATCACTTCTACTCTTGTTTGCCACAGCTATACATTCCTAGCACTGTACAGCTCAGGGTATTATATAATGTGTGTGTGCGTATGTGTCATAATCAAGGTAGCATGTATAAAAGCTTGAATGTGTCAGTTGTTTTTTTTCTTCAAAGGAAAAGTTCTAAAATTGAATGGTTGAATAAAACATACCAACCATCACGCCACACTAAAATAAAAGAGCACCAAAATGTAGTATTTGGGATCAAAGACTTGTTTTTGGAGCGGTGTCCTTAAAGGTTGTGCTGTTGTACCCGCCTAGTTTTTCCATTTACAAATTGGGAGCATGAGTGTTCCTTTTCAGGTCCTCCTTAAATACAAACGAGTGCCATGTGGGCTTCGTCAGTCGAGAAAGTACTTCAGGGGACGTAATTGTTGTCCTGTTTTGCCCCTATTTATAACAGTGAAAGGGTTACACACAAGAGGGGTGCTTGGTCAAGGGAAAACATAATGAGGAGGTCCAATTTCCTCTAACACTGGCACAGTAAATGCACATGCTGGACATTTCTGTCTTTTATAATAAGACACAGCTGATGTGCAGTGAGCTCTACAGATTTGTAGAATGTAGCGTTGGTATTTTGTAACAACGATGTAGAGCAGCATTAATCTTCACAAAATGTTCTTTGTTAGCCGTCGCATTTACAGCGTTTCTCTATCCGTGGCATGCATGTTGAACTGATGAATACATTTTCATGGCAACTACATTGTAGTGCCGTGCGTCATGACAGCTCTTTAACAGATTTTAACACATGAATGGAAAGTTGGAAAGGGGATAAAAGACAATTTCCCTGTCATTTTTCTCCAAATATCCTTTGTGTCAGATGTCTGAATTGCAAGTTAGAGAGGATATAAGGCATTATTAAATGAATAAAAAAAATCCACTGTCAAAGCCCCATCATTTTATCATAACGCTTGTATTTTTTGTCATTGTTTCTTTGTTAATTTATTTATTTTCTTAATTTATTTATTTATTTTATTTGTTCCTTTTCTAAATTTGTGCCTGGATGTCATATCTTGTATGCACCACATGGAAGCGGCAAATAAGAGGAATGTGCAAAAAGCAAGCTGGTTTTCGACAAATGTAACGTGTTACAGCGTTGCCACTGAGGGATCAGTCCTGTCCTGAGCCCTCATTTTATGTGTCTGTCAGAGGGGAGCTGAAGAGCAATCAAACGAGGAAAAAAAGCTCCTATAGCCTCTGCCTTTAGTCCCACGGTCCAGCTGTACAAATGTATCCTGATGGGAATATCTCTCATATCAAATTATAAAATACCATTATAATTCACTAATAACATTCATTTCTTTGACTCTTTGTTTTTTTGTTTTTTATGACAGTTCTGGAAAGTGTTCCATCTGAGCCGTGTGGAGGGGATTCTAGAAATCTGGATGAAAGAGTGTGTGGGCAGCGGCCCACTCCACACGGCCTCTTAACAAACGGCTTGTTGGCAAATCACTTTGCACCACTCGTTAGTCACTCCTCATCTTTTGTTATGAAGGAGATGCTCTGACTTTCTTCACAGAATTGCTTCGACCTTTATTCTGCTCTTTAAGTCTTGTCTTCTTCAGATATTGAAAGTGGTTATGGAGCTTGTTTCTTTTCTCGGTCGCTTGTTGAGAAAGGGGTCCAAGTCAGCCTTAGTGTGAATAAAAATATGAACACAAAACTACTCATTTGAATTGGCCAGTAAAAGAAATGGAAAGAACACACAAGGAGAAGCTGAACGATGTAGATTATTGTGATGCTTTCTGTCAAAGCACCTCATTCATTTACTGCGTCTAAACCGCCCCTCAACAGGCTCAAAAGATGAATGAAGATTTGGAGGTGATCAGTCGAGCTGGTAGAAATTCTTTGCAGTTCATTAATGTTAGTTATTGTTTATAAGCTGGTGGGGAGCTTGTAGTCCATATCTAGAAATCCATCTTACCAGCTTCTTTCACAAGCCCTGACGGTTTTGTTTGAAACACAAAGCTTCTCTATCTTGGTCCTTTACTGGCAACTACAGGTGCTCTTTTTGTAGTTGTGGGAACAGGAAACAATTGTTAACTGGTCTGCTCCAAAGGTAGTTTTGATTATGTGCAATTTGATCACGCACAGAATTAATTATTCATCCAGTCACCCGATAAGTGTCCTTTGAATACGTTTTTCCACGAAGCATTTAGTTATGTTTGAAATTAGCTAGCTTAACAACAGAGAAATGAGCTGTAGAAAAGTATCTCACCTTAGAGAATGTGCACCAGGTCCTTTTTTACCTCTATGTGATATAACCATTTGTGTTTACACTCCTAAAAGATTGAACTACAATTGTGGTTATGTCAGCTAGGGATTGTTAGTAGTCCTTACGATTCCCATCCAGTTGCGATCCACCATCCTTATGTAACCTTGTGAATTAAAGGGGGGAAAAAGAAAGCAGTGTATTACGTTATCACGAAACCTTTACATGTGACCGACGCCAGCGTCCTGCAACAGGCGGTAGCTGACCTTGGACACTGGCTCTGCCTACTCTTCCCCACTCGCCTGGGCTTTGCTTGATTGACTTTAGATCCCTGCTGCACTCATGGTCGGGCCGGGGAGCTGGGTTTGCTTATAGCCATTCACCCCGTTGACACCCAGGCTAATGCTGAGCGTGGATGGCGCTGCCATGTCCTTAGCTTTGGTGTGGGGGGCTTTTATTGCCCATTTGGCCACCTCCTCCCTGTCCAGTCAGTGGCCCTCAGTTTCCAGAGGGCACATTTTTTTGGTCCGACTCAGCTCGCCTACCAGGTGCTCCCATCCAGTAGCCCAGTGTTAGGAATATGGGTGTGAACACAGAGTTCAAACATCAGCAGCATCTGAGTATGGAATAAGCAGAGCAAATGGAAAACATCATCGGGGTATAATTTTTGGTCAAAATATTATTAATAAATAAAAAAAAAAACATGTAAAATAGGCCATGTGTACTAATAGATATTTAGCAAAACAGACTGTGTTTTCACCTTTTATTCACATTCAAACCGGCACGATGGAAGAAAGCCTGAATTCAACTCTTTAGAATACTGTTCTGTATTTTTCGTCCTCCTATTCAGTCTCTGTAAGCCTTTTTTCCTGATTGCGTTTGATGTGTGAACATCTCTGCCGAGTTGCTGGGCTGTCAGTGCCTTGAACTGTGAAGTCGTACTTTGCAACAATCATCATCATCATCCTGAGGCTTCATCATCTGTGAAATGTGCACACACGTATCCCACTTATCTTTGGATTGTTGCGTCAACTGCCTCTTTTTTTCCTTTTTTGGGGTCTCTGAGGTATTTACCAAAGCTCTTCTCTCCATTTTGACATGTCGGCTATGTACACATTATCCTCTCCTGCTGGTCCAGCATGATGATTAGCAAAGCGTTTGTAGGAATTTCTCAACACTATCTTCTGGATGGAGGTTTTGTTTTAAAACAGCTTTTGGGGGTAGTGCAGTTGAATAAATCTTCATTAAGCCTCTAATGCAAAGAGACTGCCGTGTAAACAGTGTGCCAGTGAGTTGTACTCAGTGTTTTAGAAACTTTTAAACCATCCAAAGCCAGGATTAGACGAGTGGAGATCAATGAGATAGATGTGTTTCCTTGCTTTTATAATGCTTTTGATCCAAAGCTCTGAGAAGATCAAAACAAGTTGTTCTCTTTTCTTTGTGGATTTTATTATATTTGCGCTAGAAAGATAAGGCATTAGGATTATGAATTAGTGCTCTTGTGCTTAGACAGAGAAATTAGAGCAATTGTGATTGTAATGGAATGCTTAAGCCAATCAGATAATGCAAGTGAAATAACTCTATTCCATTCAGAGTATCTATAAAGTTAACATTGATTGTTTGGGTATATATAAACCCACTCTTTGTTTGCCATCCATTCCCCTCTCCCGGCAGATCAATTCTTCCCCCATGCTTCAATGCGTGGGCGTGACGGAGGCAAAGCCCCCTGTGGAGGCATACAGCAGTATGCCCTGCCACCTCTCATTTTCTCTCCCTTTTTCTAGTCTGAGGTATGTTTCTCCCGTTCAAAGGGCAAGATTTAGCATTCATGATGTAAAACAGACATTGGGCTGTTTGTATAAAATACAAATGAATGAGAATGAAGCTGGCAGCTTTGAAACTGTTAAAGCCGTGGAAGTGACTGGCTGACCTTCCTTAATCTGCAGTCATTTGGGTTTGACGTTTGAAGAGGTGACACCTTCCTCAAATATTTGTGGCGACAGTGTCAGAAAAAGTGAGTTTACAAAAGCATGATGCAAGCAACCGTCAGCCCATCTCACTGACTTTCTGTTCAATATTAAATACCCAAGCTCATAAAAGATGTTTGCTATGACTAACTATATATTCTGAATGGATTACTCTTTATTTGCTGTTAGCAAACTGATTTATTGTCATAATGATTCAGAGTAGAATTTGGTCAATATGTTCATAAATGAATCTTGTGGTGGTCTTTCAATGGAAATAATGTCCTTGGAGAATTCCCCTGTAGTATGTGACCCAAAAGTATAAGTATTTTTATTTATTCATTTCATTGTTCTGCATCTCATTTTGTTTTGTGCTAAAGAGGAAATCCTGGTGCCGCACTGACTCCTTTACACAATTCTAAGATTCTTGTTTGACCTCAAAGGGGCTAAAGATTAATCTGAAACAAGCCCACAGAATTTCTATTCAAATTGGACATTTTTTTAGCTTTGTCAACAAAATAGAGAAGTTAAGCTGACACGTCAATGTGTGGCTGCCTCCGGATGTCTTTAATGGTGTGAGTAGCAGCAAAGCGGATACGGAATCATTTCTGCTTTTGTCCCAAACCCGAAAAAGAGTGACCGCATGTTGTGACTTACTAAAATTGTTAGTTGGAAATTTGTTTGAATGTTTTTAGGTTTCCCCCGTTTGTACTGCCTCAATACTCTGAAACTCAGAACAAGATTGGTGCTGCTGCTTTACTGGAGACTTTTAATGGAAACTTTAACATCAGCTAGGCTTTGATGGTTAGGTTTTTTTATGATATATAGATGATATTTTAACTTAAAGCACCAATAGTAAACGTTTCTCAAACTCTGTGACAAGAAAGAATGTATCATATATTTTTTCATTAAAATGGATTGAGAAAACATGAATTCTAGTTTATTCCTTATTTACACAACCTTTCAAACAGAAACGTAGACTTCAGCGCATTTATCCAATTTGTAGTTTCTGCAGTTGAATCATTTTCACCGTCTTCTCCCTCATCATAATCATAAAATAATGTCAATTATGTAGTACAATCCACAATTAATTAACAAAGAATAGCTCTCTTTATAGGTCTTTCAAATGATTTCTCTTTGGTTTCAGAATCCCTGATTTCATTATGTCGCGGTTGTTTTCTTTTTTAAGATGTTCAGGAAAACCTGAACATGAAAATGCCAGGCTCTAAATATAACTTATTTATGTAAACTTTTATTTCGTGTTTCGTGCTGATGGTTGACGGCTTGATCTGCTTTTTCAGAACGGACGAGATCTCCAGGGTTTTATTGAACCAGTAAATTTACTTTTGGAAGTTTTCTGACCATCGCACATATCCAGTGCTGCAACCTCCCTTTGTTTCTTAGGTCGATGCTTTTTCTGATAGTGTAAAGAATACAAACTAGCAGTATCAGGTAAAATAAAATCATACAATGATCAATTTTTGTCATTTAAACTACAGAATTATGTTGAAAATAAAATGGTTCAACCAGGATGATATCAAAGACGTTTTACATCATAATTCTACACTTCAATGCCACAGTAATCCACCAGAGTGTAAAAAAAGCACATTGACATTTTTTCCTACAACTAATAGATAAATGATACTTTATATTAGCGGTCAATGTTCATTAGTCCCTGCATATTCCAGGACCCACTGGCTTTAGAACTGCCACTGAAATAAACCAGGTGTTGCAACCAGAAGGGCATCCAACACTCGGCGTGTGGGCACCTGTCTGCGGGCTCCGGTGGAGACGGGTTGGAGGGCGAGTTCCCGTTATTAACAACCTGCTGCGGTGTGATAACACTGTGGCAATAGATTAGAAAGGACAGAGCTGGCCGTTCTTCCCAGGGAAGTTGGTTTAATGCAGCCTGCCCTAATCCCACACACTGTAACTGAAAAGTCTGCCAGAAAGGTCCATCTGTTCCCCGCATACGGGGGGCTCCAGTGGATTTTAGAAAGTTCTTGATTAATTGTATCTGTGTGGGTTTTTTTTAAGATATATGCACCATAATATTAAGTTAATAAATTAACTGTATTATTAATATTATTGATAATCCTTTCTCATATTTGACCCTTTTGGTCTGTTTTAGTGTAAGATGTTTTTATCCATGGTTTTAGTCTGTCTGATCTAATGAAGTTTACAATAAAGCTTAAATCAATGGGGTTAGACATGGAGAATTGGGCCTTCCATTGGTTCATAATACATTTGATTTGATCGAAAGGCCTTTGCACTGTTGTAATCGCTCCTTTAAGCTTAAAATCTGTGGCAGTTTTTCTGCTAGTAATTGTATTTAAGTAACATTGTAATGCTAACCATGCTTACTTAATTCTGCGCCTTTAAACTGGAACGGATGTGTCCTTCATAGTGACTATGTGTCACTCGCAAAGACTGGGCAGACGCTGATGCGGGCTGAGCCGAGCCGGTCTGCCGGGGATGAATGGCCTACGAGGAGCAGCAGTGAGTCACCGGCGTGTTGAGGCTACTGTGTTCGCCTGCTACCACTCAAAACACAGAACGCAAAGCGCAGTTTTTGGCTAAAATCTAATTACAGCAACAGCCCAAAGTTCATTTATAATTTACAAAATGAGTTTGAATTCCCATGGCCAGAATGAGCACGGCTTCAAAAAAATGGGCCAAATCAAAGGCGGCTCGGACGGATTCATGGAAGTGCTGATCCTGCTTTGGGTCTCTCTGAGAGGAGAAAATACTCGGATCAGCGGAGACACGCTCAAAGTATTTTGAAGACAAGAATTGTCACCAGTCAGGCAAAGCATTGCTGAGCCGTTGGTATTGATTGTGGGTAAGAACCCTCTGTAATCGACACTGAGCTGGAACTGTCGGGTCAGAGTCTGTTTGCTGACGAGATTATACGCCTGAACATTGAGAGAATTGGCAGTCCATGGAGTGGATCTTCTGCGTCTGCGAGTGGGGGGTTTGTGAGGAATGAAAATGTAAGCAGATCTGAATGGGTTGAAAAGAGCATCTTTCACCTGCACTCTCCTCTTATTGTACACAAGACACCAAAGCTCTGGAATGTGACGGTGTGTCGTGTTTGGGGGTTGTGGAGCCGTCCAGGCTTCCGGCACAATGAACTGGATTTGTTTTCCAGTGCTGTGGTCCATACACGCCGACGCAAACACGCGTGTGCTGAAGATTAGCCCTGATGTCATCCAAAACAAGACAAATGAGTCACAATGAAGACAGTGTCCAATAATAGGATCTCCTATCTTTCATGCGTCTTTTGCTCTGTGGTGCTAACCTCCCATTTCCAATTCAAAGCTGTTCTGCAGTCACTCTTGGCACCCTGACTTTGAATACTGCTGTTTTGTATTCTGTACACTATCAGAAAATTCCTCGACCTAAGAAACAAAGTGAAGTTGGAACGTTTTATATGTGCGATGGTCAGAAAACGTCCAAAAGTAACTTTACTGGTTCAATAAACCCCTGGAGATCTCGTCCGTTCTGAAAAAGCAGAACAAGCCGTCAACCATCAGCTCAGAAGATGAAATAAAAGTTTACATAAATAAGTTATATAAGTGTCTTTTAGAGCCTGGCGTTTTCATGTTCATCCTCTCCAGATGAATCCAACTTAGAAAAGAAAACATCCGAGACAGAATGAAATCAGGGATTCTGAATCCAAAGAGAAATCATTTGAAAGACCTATAAAGAGAGCTCTTCCTGTTGTTGATCTGATCTGATCCTAGTGGGTGTCTGAATTGTTTGGACCTCAGCAGATAGCAGGCTCCTCTGCCCTGCTGCCAGACAGAGCCACGCGCACTTGGAAACACGGCGTTTGAGTCACGCTCCTTAGTCGTGTGCCAGATCTCCGATTCCTCCGGGGGATTCTCACACACTGTAAGCTGTTTTGTCATGTGCAATCAGTCCTCCGTAAACACGCCGCCTTGCCCTCTGATCTCCCTTTTTTTAAAGCTCACATCCACACAAAGGGGGAAATATGTATCCTGGTAGTTGTAACCCGGCGAGGGAACGCTTTTTGCACAAAAAACCCTTGACGGACAATTATTGCCATTATGGTAGAGATGTTTCCGGTAGGACAAAAATGCAGATGGGACTGGTTGATTTCCCTCTAAGCTTTCTACACGTTCCCTGCTGCTCATGATTAATGGCACAGACGTTTCCTTTTGGATGGAGAACTACGGCGACAAAACGCATTAATACCGAGGCCTGTTTTACATTCTCTCCCAGGCTGTGTCTGGCTTTCAGCGGAGGTGCTGAAAAACATTTGTCTGCTCGCGAAACGGCCCAATAAAAAAGCTGAGTTAAAAGCAGCAGAAATATTCTTTAGTTTCATAGTAGCATTTACTCTCCGATGGCAGAGTCCTTCCACTTTTCTCCATCAGTGGCTTCCCACATCCTCCCACATTCATGTTGTTAATGATTAATGAGACAGACGTCTAGTTTTGGACACAAAATGAGCCTGACAACACACATCAATAATCAAAGCTGCTTTGCATTCTCTCCGCCTCGCTATCGGCCCAAAGTGGTAAAGAAAAAAAAAAGGCTATTTCTTGACTGCATGTGAAATGCAAATGATTGGATTTTTCCCATTCATTCTAAACCAATTTTCAAAGGAAGGCCGTGGCTGCAGCTCCCTCCACCAGTGCATATTGTTAGGTCTCATTCCACCTGCAGCCTTTCCAATCTGAACCCCATCAGCAGCTCTCTACGGAGCTGGGAAGAGCAGTTGATTTGTAAAAACTGACCCTGAACCTCATATCATGTGTGCATTAGATATTTTTGAAGATTTCATTTCCGTGTGGATGTATTTTGTTATTCCTGTTTCTTAAATGCATAGAGTGGGGCTGTGTTTTCTTTCTGATATACCCTAATCTTAGAGCCTGTCGTGAACTCACAATATCAAACATCAAAGTCACTGCCTCTAACAACAGGACACTAAAGATTGCGTTTGTTAAGGTGTTCCATTACCGGTAAAAGGAGATAAATGCACAAACATAAGCCTGGCCATCATAAGTGGTTTTGTGTTTATTAGGCTAAAGCTTGTGATTTGTTCTGCTCTCCCATAGCTGCATAAACTGCTTCATATGGATACTTGGCTGGATCCTTTCATAAAAAACGATAAGCCAAAAATCATGTGATCTGCTTATGTCCAATTCCAATTCCAATTCATGCAACTGGGGATGAAATATGTATTTATTGGCCATAGCTTTATTTCCACTCAAAAAGGCCATCCAATAGTTTTAGGTGTTTTGATGGGGCCACTGAGAGCCACCTTCACTGGACATGTGTGGAGCATTTAAACCGCCAAAGTCTGAAATGAATATAAAGAGAAAAGTCAGTGGGCAGCTGTTTTATTTGATAGGGTCTTCACTTAATATCAACTTGTCATGATAAATGATCTATTTGCGGATACTTTAAAATGCCTATCCAAACGGCTCTCATCCTTTGACAATAATCTTATGCTCACCTTTAGAATTGAAGTAGATTTTGGGCGTTTTGCATTAGTTGAAAGTACAACAATGTACATGTGTTTTTTTCACAAGACCGAACCAGGGGTGTAAAACTCCTCTAGGGCTGCAAGCCTTCATGTTCTAGATGTCTCCCCGCTTAAATGAATGTGATTCTGTAGCGTGTGTAGAAGGAGGGAAATGTCCTTAACCTGCAGGTGAGCAGCCCTTGAGGGCTAAAGAGTTTGAGATCCCTGCAGAAAACCTTTTCAGAAAACCTTGTATTGACCAAATAAACTCATATATAATACTTTCTGATGTGGTTATAGCTTTAAGCGGGTATATCTTGTCTTTGATTGTGAGATTAGGCATTTTGACCATCTCCATCAAGCCACTATTATCTTAACATCCTTTTTAGAAGTACTCTCATCATTGCCCGGAATTTTAACAGGACACTAGAAATATGTAAATTGTGTTAATGTAATTAAAAAACAAACAATTTTTTAAAGTATGGAAACATATTGGATTATATTCTGTATTTGTAAAAATAGAGACTCCTACAGCCAGATTGTGCCATTGGAAGTCGAGCCACTCGTTTCGTATACACGAATCTAGTTAGCAACAAATAGAAATGAGCCCCAGTAAGACCAAACAGCAGCTCATAGTCACTTTGAACCGCATATTCTTCTGACAAAATTACTATTCAAGTCATTTTCAAAAAAATGTCTTCACCTTCAACAGGCAGATTTAGAAAAAGCTGACCCATTTCTCACAGTCCAAAGTGGGACAAGATTCAACAAGCTTCTTTTAATGAACAGATTTTCTTTCCCCCCCAGGAAATTTATACGATGACAAAGCAGCGAGTGAATTTCAGTTCCAATTTCATCTCGCGACTCGGCTGAGGCAGGTTTTCTGTGAATATTTCCTCCCTTTCATTTAACACCATCTCAGCCTCTCAGTGCTGACCAGTATCCCCGCTGATGTCAAACCTCCTCACAGCATGATGCTGCTACCACCATGCTTTCATTCTGTCACTGCTTCTCTTGGGACGATGCAAGATGAAAGTTACTGGTTTCACTTTAATCTCATCTTTCTCCATTTGTCTCCTCAATCCTTTAATGTATCATTTTTGCCCACAATTTCACATAAAGTGAATTGTCCTGCTAAAAATGATTCTTCAGGAGAGAGATTTCAGTCGTCTCTGTGGAACTTTACAGCCCCTTTAGGGTCACCTTTGGTCTCTTTCTTACCTCTTGTGCTGATACTAATCTAGATTCTTAGGTTTGCCCCCCCCCCTCACATGACCTGTAGTGAATCATTGTACCTCTGGGCTGATGCAATTGTGTTTGGATAACATGCAAAAGAGGAAAAAAAGCTCTTTCCTCTGTTTTTTCTTTTTTCTAGATGCATTTTTCTAAACTGATGGAAAATGTCATGGTGACCTTTTTACAGAGATTACAAACACATTACAATCTGAAAAAGACTGATCTCATGTTGAACTGTGACTTAAGCCTGGAGTAGTTAACCCATAGTTTTCTAACTTGTGATAGATTGAATCTTTTCTAAATTTCTTAAACCCATCCCGACTTTAGTAATTGGATTAGATAGAACTTAATTGATCCTGTTATTTTCCTTCAGGAAAATAAAGATTCCTGTAGCAGAATCAATACAGTGCAAACAATGTATAAAATAATATATATATATATCTATGAAAAAATCCAGTGGGTAAGATATTGCCCTTTTGTTTAGTTTCATGTGTTTTATATTGGCATTTCCTCAGTTTCTTCTGCTTCCTGTGTTTCTCTGCCACCTTCATTTTTTTGTTGCTTCTCCTCATCTCGCCTGGCTTATTCCTCACAGCAGCTTTCTCTCAGTAATCATTCATCAATGCATGAACCCCTCCGGTTCATTCATTCCTTTGTCAGATCACTACTTTGTTGTAAAGTCCAAAAAATGGGAAAAATCTGCAACAATGACATAAAAATGTCTGTTGGTTGCCCAATCACCATTACCATCCCTTCTTCTTTTGGGCCTCTTGCTGTGGGATAAAAAAAAACAAGCATTTTTCGGATGTGTGTCTGTCTGGTGTAGTTTATCAGATTTAGTTTCAGGTCCATCCTCTCTCCCTTAACACCGCTCCTGGGAAGATGGACTGCACTGAGCACAAACAGCTCATCTTTAAACATGGTGCATAAAATCCAAAAAATGATCGAAAACTGCCTTTAAGATGATTTATTGTCAGATTATTTACCCGATTTCTAAGCAAAGTTGCAAAAGGCTAATTAGTTTATTTTACTGTGAGGTTCCAAGGACATAAATAGCTGTTGTGCTCTGCTGCACAATAGGGCAACAGTCTGCAGTACTGCAGCCTGTCTGGATCAGTCATTTGAAGGAGTACAGACTTTTAACATTTAAAGAAAATCCAACCGTTCTGCTTATGGGGGAATTCTCAGTTACAAGCCAATTTTATTGATGACAGATGGTTAAACTGTACCTTATTTAGAATGTACATAGTAAACAATTAGAAAGAAAAACAGAAGCAATTATGTGAATTGTTAAAGGAAATGGTCTCAGGATTGCTACAAGATGCTACATATCAAAGGTGTGGTGAACACTTATTGGTCGTTTTGCTTATAGAATTACTTTCTTTTTAAATCCGCTTAATCTATTTGACTATTGTGTAGGTCACCCATAAAATGTAAAGATACAGCCAGTTAACATCCAGTTTGTAATGCTAAAAACAGAGAAAAAGGCCAAGGGGGCTGAATATATTTGCAGTGTACTGTTGCTTACATATTGATGCTGAGTTCTAGCCTCCTTTCGGCCCAACTTGAAAGGATTTGAGAAGAGAATGCAGAGAGCATGAGATTTGAATATTTCACAGAATATCGAGCTTGAACAAGACGATACAGAGCATCTAGAATGCCGTCAGATGGTTTGGCTGGAGCTGGTTTTATCCAAAACAGCCACTTAGGGGTCAAACAAGAGGAAAAGACTGAACACTGACGCATTGGAAATGGTAAGCTTGAGCTGAAAGAATTGCTCTTAAACATAGCGCGAGGGTTTCTTTCAAAAAGCCCTACGTTGTGTTTGTCCTGAGTGACAGCAGCCTGAAGTGCATAAGGCAGACACACCAGAGGAGCCCTTTAGCCTCAGGCCACTGCAGGTACACGGATGGGTGTGAAGGACGTGACAAATGAGATTCTGAAATAATCAGTAGACGAGAGAATGTCTAAATGAGTGGATAATATCGTTTGATGATAATAGAATTAGGTAATCAGTTGCTGTGGGTCAAATGATCCAATGTTCACTGGAGTTCTACCAGTAGCAGTAAACCATCAGAGAGGAAGAAGAAGGGGGTGAAAATGGAAATGATATCTGACACTCCGAGGCGTGATGCAATCATTATAAATAATTTTTACACAAATCAAAATTAATCTCCCCCTTAACTGAAGCCCTGCACTATTGAGATGCTTTTTTTTTACCCCTAACATCAGCAGAGCACCAGGCAGCGAGCGGTGGCACACACACTAACCTGTCCTCAGAGGGAGCGCCATGCAAATATTGGTTATTCCCCAGAATGCTCTGGAAAGGATGAAAAGGTTCAACAATGACCGTTAGGGTAAAACAGAACCTTTGCCATTAAAGACAAAACGAATAAGTTGTCTGATGGGTGGGCTTACTGCATGCCTCAGTGACTCAGTGACAGCACACTGAAACCTCTCTTACTGTCCATGAGATACAGCCAACGCATGTATGGATCACACTCAGGGCAGAAAGATTAAGACAACTGTCTTTACTTGTTATTTTCAACCCCCTAAAATAACTGTGTTTCCCTATTTGCTGAACTGTCTATTTTTATAAGCTGGGAACAGCTCTTGGCTGTGGTCTTGAAAATAGTTTAACATATCCTTTTCTTTGCCCTGCTTTGCCCTGCTCAGTTTGTCTGACCTCTTTCTGGTACCCGTCAGTCCGATACACATTGCAAATAAATTCTAAATGAGACGCACTGTGGTCAAACAGCCAGCGGAAAGAAGCTAAGTAGCCCTCTGTAAAACTACTGCCAAATATCTGCTTTTAAACAGGGGCATCGGAATGCCTCAGACTGAAGATTTTGGCGGGGCTGATGCTTCTGCAGTGACACGGGTGAGACACACGGCAGAAACGAGGGCGACAGGAGCCGAATAGAGCTGTGGATCTGGAGCAGACGGTGGCAGGAATACGGTCAGGGTGTTTAAGGTGACAGCTTGTTTGTTTGGGTTTATGGCGATATCAGGGCGACACATAACTCAAACCGGTCGAAACATTCTCCTGGAAGAACTGAAGTATGCCCCTTTTTGTGGAAATGAAGACAATTGGGTTATGAAATAAGCAGCTGCTTATTATGTTTACATGAATTAAGATCCCCTTGTTTTGTTTTGCTATAAAATCTGACACATGTGGTGCTGCAAAATGTACAAAAGCAGCACATTGAACACTCAACTAATTAAAACTGGCAAACTAAACGGTACAGTGAGTTCTCTCTTATGAGTTCTATGCAGATCCAATGAGTGTAGTAGGAAGAGAGCATGTCAGACTTTAGAAATGTTATTTTCTGGTCAGGTTTGTCTGTCAGTGGAATTGTTGGGTCAATTTAAAAGCTCAGATGGGGAGCTTTTAAATTGACCCCTCAATTCACTGCATTTTGACAGGCTACCAGGGCTCATGTGATGATTCCAACCCTAAAGAACCAAAGTGCCAGTTTAAGCATGAATATGAACAACAACAGGATGGTTTAGTGTCACAGTTTTCGGACCAAAGTTATGGTTGTAGAACGTGCTTTGTTTTTTTTGTCTGTTGTTTTTTCCAAAGAATCCTGTCTCAATGTTGTCTGGGAGCTGGCCCCTGAAGTTTTTATTCTCAATCAAAGAAGACATAAAAACCCAATCCCTCATCGGATTTACACTTGAACTGGAAACATAAAACGCCTCCTCTTGTATTAAGCAGATATTGACTTTCAGTTCGGTGCTTTGTTTTAAATTAAATTCCTTCTACCAGAGTTAGAGACTAGAGCGCGGAGACTCATAGATGTGAGGCTATCCAATGTAGAATATGAATCTTTCTCTGTTTTTTTCCCCCTATCCTTTGAGTGATATTGTTAGTAATGGAGCTGAAATTTCACTGAATCCCTCTGGATTTTTTCTCGATGCCTTCAATCTTTCTTTTTATTCATCATATCTGCCTCACTTTAAGATATTGAATGCTGATTTTAGTGGAGTCTTAGATTTTCTTCCTTTAAGGATCAGTATGATACAATTCAAGCTAAGAAAATTGAGCTTTTAAGCTGCTTAAAGTTAACCAAATTTTTTTAAGACATGAAATTTGTAAGATTTAAGGCTTTCTGTGTTTATGAAAGTAATACCCTTTGTAATTTGGATTGAGATTGTGATCATTTAGATCTTCCTCCTTGTGCCTTCTCTAAATTAGTCCCATTACTCGTTCCCAGAGGGTTCACTAACAATGTTAGAGGCGTAGCGCTGCGCCGGTCAGAAAAGGGCTCTGACCTTTCTCTGCTGACATCTGGAGAGGTGCTTAGTTCATATCAAATAGGCCGAATGTACTCTATATCCAAACATAATGCTAAAGTGGGGCAAGTTTGAATAAACTGCTGAGCAGTGACGAGCCTAAATAATCATTTCTTCTGCTGCGAAGACCACTGGGCAGAGGATGAGAGTCTAAAGCAAAGACTGACAACATTTAGTGTGTATAGTTCCCACAAACAATACAGCCTGTCACACACCTAGTAAATGAAACCAACAATTGATCTAATTAAGGATTTTATTCGACGCTGGGTGCTAAAACCTTCCCTGAAAGTGGATTCTCAGTGGAATTATCAGTTCCATTTAAACACTATTTAAGAGAGAAAGTGAAATAGGGTAGAGATTCTTTCATCATGACACACATGTTTGTGTTTTAATACCAATTCAAATGTGTCTTTAGTCTTCTGTGGTGCTGTCTGTTGCTTGCAGGTACAGGTTGGGGAATGAGAGGTCTTTAGCAGCATGTTATGTTTGGCATAGGCTACGCTCTCTGCAAGCCGATACAGGGCTGTTTGTAGGATAAAAAAAAAAGATTTCATTGTTTTGACACAGTTCCGTTGGTGTCATTGATTGAACATGTTCAGTAGTTCTTTTTACGCTGCCTGTTAAAAGGGGTTTTTTACAGCTTCAAACAGAGCAGGAGAAGCCCTCGGTGCACACGATACGAGCCAGCACAACAGTCTCTGTGAGACGAGGAGGTGTCCAGTGAATTGAGGGTTATGCATTTGAATAAGGTTTAGATCATGGCTTTGACCGGTCCACTGTAGCACATGCCATTTTTTTCACCGTCAGCCTTTTTGTGGCTGCGTGTTTGCAGGCTTATATTACATTACACCAAAGCGTATGTTCCCTGTGGGAGGAATAACGGATTGACGATCAGATCATTTCTCTCCCGTCCTAATATGTAAAATATGTTCAATTTAAGGACCGTCCCACCAATCGATCACACAAAGTGCAGACTGAACGAGCTGCATATTGTAAACGTGTCTTCAGTACTCCGTACATGTCTAGCTCTGGATAATAACACAGAGACAAGATGCGCAATAAGCACAAGTCAGAATACAGTCGCAGCTTTCCTGTCACTGGTGTTTAAGAGCCTGACAGCGGCTGGGATGAAGGTACTGTGATATTGTCCCCCCCCCCCCCCCCGCGTCGTGGATGCAGCAGCCTGCTGCTGAAAGAAATGCTGAGGGTGCCCAAAGTGTCACGCAGCGGATGAGAGGGTCTGTCCATGATGGATTCTAGTCTCTTTTCAACAGCTCCTATGTAGTCTATATGACAGTCAAGTACAAGCTGGCCCTTCTCACCAGTTCTTTCAGACTTTTCCCCACCTTGTAGTCCTATGAGGACAGGAAAAGTCTGAATAAATTGGTTGTCTGTCAGAGCTTCATCATAACTGATCTAATGAAGTGGGACAGATGATGTGAGGGTTTTGTGTGTGTGAGTGTTACCGTCTTTTCCTTTCCCTCCACCACCCTCCAACACCCTAAAAATGTAAGTTATTCGTTCATGCATGCAAATTAAGCTTTCGGCATGCTTCATGATAATCCAGCTTCCTCCCTCTTTATCTTAACCTGAATTTGCTCTTGGCTGGTTTATTTGCTTTACCTTGCAAATTAATGAATTGAAAAATTAATGAATGAATGGGAAAAGAAAATTCTCCTGCCCTTATGTTTATAATAATCTCAAATCTCATTAACAGTAATATAGTTCTCTTAATTTAAGATGGTAATGTGTTATTGATGCTAAATTAGTACCTTTTTATGTATGTTATTCCCCATCAAATTCCAGTTTTTCATAAGTCAGACGGTGCACAATGACAAGAGCCAATCAGCACATTAATCCCATCTAATGCATAGTGCCTAATGTTAAAGAGATGTAAAGAAATATTGATAAAAATCAAGTGGAAAGAGATGACAGGAGCGTCCAGAGTTCATGGAGCACATAAGTGGTGGAGGAGTCAGTGACTCTTGCACTAAATGATATTGTTAACCTTCAAGCAGCTCTTCCAATAAGCAACATGTCTTCTGCTAACTTGAGTGATTTCAGCGTGTGATTCCGGGTGTGATTGAACCTTAGAGAGGGATACTGCAAACAAACCAACAGTCCAAAATCCCTGTCCTATTGGACTTTTTCACTCCTTCCTTCTTAGGAAGCTCCCCTCATGACAAACTAACCACTAGCTATATTTATCTTTCACCCCCCTCCTTTATTCCTACTGCATCTCATGAACTGCACTTGACAAGCCCAAAGATCTGCTGTCTCCTTCAAGCAAGCTCCTGTTGTCGTAATCATTTATGACAACAGTTTATGTCTCCTGCAACCTTGTACGGCCCATTGATTAAAAGCATCCCCTAAATGCTTAAATGAAAATCTAGGAGCCTACCGGCTCTTTATGGTCACACTGCAGATGAATGGGATTTGACCATAGAATGCGTGTGTTTTTTTAAATAAATATCATATAGAAAAATTGCAAACAAAAGTGAATGGGGAAAAAAAAGAAAACACAGACTGGATTGTTCTGTAGCTGTTTGGTTTTAAAAACTGTCTTGTTTTTACTATAACAAGTGGACACTCAGAGCGGAGGAGAGAGATCCTTTCCTCAAGAAAACATAGGAGTCTGCAAAACTGTGGAATTTGATTCTTAAATTGCTCACAAGTGGCAGAGGTAAGCCGGGGAGGAAAAACAATTTCCACAGAACAGATACCGAAAACCGTTTACTGTAACTACTCCCTGAAAAGTTGATGACTTCTCAAAAGTGAAGATTAGGGTGGAAATCACAGCATGTGCACTTTTCTCTCCCCGCCTGCTCTCCTGCTGAGTCTCTGAAGTGGGAGCTCAGCCGGGCAATCTTTGATCAGCGCCTGTTGCCAAACTTGGGGTGGACAAGGTCAGGGGAACAAGATGGTGGCCAGCTTCTTGTCAAAGGCTTGAAGTCCACACCTGTTTGAGAATGCACTCTGCTTGCTCTCCCATCTGACTGGACACTGAGCACCAAAGGGCTTCACACCTTTGGCAGTCGACAGCCTGTTGTTCAGTGAAGTGATTGTTACAAGCGTCCCCAGGTAACCCTGTCTAATTTGCTACCTTACACAATAACTAACCTTGGTTTGTATGCAAATCTGTTCTTGCAAAGCCCCACAGAGAAATCAGGATCCCTTATAAGCCTTCCCGAGCATTGGCCTTTGTCAGTGTAACTGACAAACAGCAGTATAGCGTAGGTTCTTTCTTTCTTCTTTTTTTTTTATTTTGTTCTGATAAGAATGAAATGAACAGGCGCCTTTCTCAGGCAGTCTTATGCTCAATCCTCTTTGCTTTCCCCCTGGGTGGGATCTGAATGACCTGATCAATTTCTAATCAGGAAAAAACCCGCAGCCTTTCTTCACAGTAATTTAGTCCCACACAAATCTTCAGGACAAACGGCTCTCCAAAATTGTTCGGAGCAGAGGGCAGGTAGGAGTGTTTTTTCTGGGGTTCATTTTGAAGATATATTTCTCACTCTATGTGGGGATAATAGCATTTAATCTCCAGTGTCAATCTGGTGTTACCTAAATATAGAAGTATTACTGAATCCCAAACACAGCCACACATCAGACAGATACCTTGGCCCTGTACAAAGGCAGCGGCTGCTTTTTCATGTTGAAAATGAAACCCCGGGAGATCTGCTGGCTTTGTCAGGCGCGAAAAGCCAAGGTCTCTAGAAATGTTCTTCTACTCTATTATATTGCGGGATTGTTGTTGCCGGGATGTTTCTGAATAACTCCATAGGCTCTATAGTGGCTCAAACAGAGTTTATATAAGTGGATTCTACTTCCAGTCAGGGTGTTCAGGCTGCAGACACCCATTTTTAAAAAGGAATTCGTAACAGGTTATATGAAACACTGCTGTAGGTGTATGTTTTAAATATATGGTGATCATTGAAGGAAAACATTTCAGGACATCACTCACTATTCACTCATTTTCCATCACAGTTGCCACTGCTTTTTGTAGAGTAAATGAATGGTTTCTTAGTCTGACCCTTATTCATAGATATTCATTTATTTTGAACTATGTTTTATTTAATTCAGCCTTGCATGGAGTTCGTCCTATTAGTTATTTTTATGTCTGGTAAAAAAAAACAAAAAAAACTTTCCATTTATCTTAAATGCTACATATTAGCTCTGTAGTCAGTGAAATTATGGAGATTTTTTACCTACAGCTGTAGCTATCTTCTCTGAACGTATCTTTTTGTGTTAAGTTCAAACTACCCAGTTGGCTTGTTCGCTAGTTTGCAGACTCTCGGCCATAACGCTTAAAACATCTGACAGAAATTATGCTAAGACTGAGCTGTCTTCGGACAAGCTTGCGGCCTTGTTAAAGCTTTCCTCTTAAATAGGCTATGATATCAAACCTGATTAATCAGCAAATTAGCATGACAACACAACAATGCCAACAGCAAATCAGTGGCAACATTAAGTGGTTGTTCCACTGAGCAGTGGGCTACGCTAGTCAACAGCTCCTGCTGAAGAAAAGCCCCCACACAGCATGATGCTGCCACCACCTTGTTTGAAAGTAGAGTGTGTGGATCAGAGTGATGGGCAGTGCCAGTTTTCCATCACAAATACCATTTTGCATTTAGGCCAAAAAAAGTTCCATTTTGGTCTGGTCTGACCAGAACACATGGTTTCAGGCAAACTGAAACTGGGACTTCTTTTTTGTTGTCTTTTCACGGTTGCTTTCTTCTCGCAACTTTCCATACAGGTCATGTTTGGGGAGTTCACGGCCAATAGGGACAGAATCCCTTCTCTTGAGCTATTGATGTCTGCGGCTCACCCTGAGTCTCCGCGTCCTCTTGACTACTTCTCTGATCAGTGCTCTTTTTGTTCAGCCTTTATATTTTGGTGGACGGCTGTGTCTTGGTTGGTTGTTCAATACTGTTTTCATTTCCAAATGATGGATTGGAGGGTGCTCCGTGAGATATTCCATGTCTCGGAAATCTTTTTCTCTGCGAACCTTGGTTAAACTTAATTTGAACATCTCCACAAGTTTATCCCAGACCTGACAGGTGTGTTCCATGGGTCTGATGATGCTGTTTTCTCTTAAATAACCCTCTAAGGCCACCACAAAACAGCTGTGTTTAGCTTACCCATGGGTGGACTCTATTTAGTCTTTAGATCAACATTCGATCATTCAGCAATCATCTGGCAATATTTGAATGCAATTTGTTGCACTCACTGAAAGAGGCCTGGATAGCTTGACACATGTCACTTTTCTTGTCACTTGCTTCTCAGTCGTGTGCCACTTTGCTTTGGCCATACATACAATTCTTATTAAGCGTATTTGTGATTGTGACAAAATGCGGAGAACACTTATAGAAGCCACTGTAGGTTGTTTAGCAGCACAAACATTATTTCTGGTTGTCTTAAAAGGTCACATCTTGTGTGAGATTATAATAAGCACTCTTAGTTTTATCAGGAGAATCGAGAAGGAATTCTGATGGGGGCGGGTTTGCTCTCCCCTCAGAATAGTCAAAGAACAGGGAACTGTCCCGATCCATAACAACTCAAAAATTGTGTTTTTGTAACACTGCATGGCTTTTTCATTAGTTGTTTACAGATTTTTCCCAACCAAAGAATGTCCATTATTGCATGCACAGTTGCTGTACCACGTTTTCCTTGGCTGACCTCCTGTGTTTCAGAAGTGAGACAGTAAATATCACTGAAAAGCCTCGAACAGCACAAATGCTTAGCGTCTTTTAAATCTTTGCAAAAAAAAATGCCCAGCGGCAAAGCATCCAGTAGGGCATAGTAACACTTGGTTTTGGTTGAGAAACCTCTTACAAACCAAAACAAAACAAACCAGTTTCTTCTACTCAGGTGAATCCATCTAAGAAAAAAAAGAAAACAGAAAAATCCATTTTAAAGCCTTGCCTCTATCCGCTCAGGAATTTGTTGGTGTGCATTGTTTGTGCTGTCCTAGGTCACTCTAAGTAAGTGACTTCTAGTTGGAATGTCTCCCAAACTTAAAGTTTAATCAAAGCTTATTGATTATTTTAAAACTCTAACAACAAAAAGGCAAAATGATAATAGAAAAAAGAGGGAAAACAAATGGATGAATTTTAAAAGAATCATATCTACTATTAGAAAAAGATATATTGTGCACATCATGAATGAGAATTTGTCCCTGAGACTAATTTTGAAATAGAGGATGATCTCTTTATCTCGGTCGTATAGATCTACTTCCTCATAATTATGTTTTGTTGGCAGTGAGGTGAAAGGACAATGGCTGTGCGGCTCCAAGCGGGCTGCCGTTTGCTTTCATTTGTTATGCTTGATGTTTTTCAGAGACTGTCATGCATCCTGTGTAATCTGGCCAAACCTAAAAAATACAAAAGGAGGAATGATAGGAGGAATTACTCGTAAATTTGAACTACATTCTCAATCTTCGATAACGAAACTCAAATTCAAACATTTGAACATTTGCTTTGAAAATCTCCTATTTGTGCCAAGTATAAAGCAACGTAAGCTTTGCAGGATCCGGCTGTCACAACACTGTCTTTTCATTTGCTTTTTAGATGGGTCGTTGATAAGAGGACGACACATCAGCCAGTGACCTCACAGAGTCCACATGGGAGCAGTCAGTTAAGGTGACCGTTCAGAAGTTGTCCAGCAGAGAGAGAGCCACACTGCAGATGTAGATAACCCTGCAAAGATCCGACGCAGATGGCCTTTAACGGAGGACATTTATGATCCAAATCCGCTGCTGTCTGAGAAGTGGGGACTCCGGGGTAAGTGTCCTGCAGCATGCGGTCAGCCGGGCTGCTCTCACATCACACCTTTGGGACTCCGGATTCATCTTTTTTCCCGGCTGCGCTCCCAAAGTTTCCGACCAACTGATTTTTGACTGCGGCAAAAATGTCCCTGCTCAAACGGAGGAAATTCAGGACTTTCGCCCTCCTGTTTTGTGTCATTAGTTTCACAATGTTCCTGTTCAGCTACACTTTTCGGGACCCGTCGCTGTATTTTTTCAAGCACGCGTTTCGGCTTTCAGACGGCTTTTTCTCCAAAGGGCTCTGTGCCTGCCGCCAGTGCATAGCAGAGCTGGAGGATGACCCATGGTTCGCTGAGCGCTTCAATCAGTCCATTCACCCGCTGATGACCAGGGAGAACAGCGTCCTCTCTGACGAGACCTTTAAGTGGTGGCAGGTAAGACTCAAGGGATGTATTTATGGGATTTGCAGTGTTGCCTTACATAGGACTGGAAGGAAATGCAAAAGAAAAAAGAAAAAAGAAAGCAGGCTCAGCTTCTGAGAACAGATGAGGGGCTGAATTAGGAGAGGCCATGACTACAGAGAGATCACACACAGCTGGGATGTTTCAGAGAATTGGTTTGTTTCTGATGTATTGATCGTTTTAAATCCAGAGGATCTTTGGCAGGCTCATGCAGTAAAAAAAACAAAACAACAACTCCCACACACAATTTGTTCGCATTTTACAATGCAGGGAATGAGGAATTTATTTTTTCCCAATACTCCAATGAAGTGTGACTTTCTGAATGGTTTGCATGTTTCTTCCTGGCACTTCAGCATCCTACTGTCCAAATGCATGCGTGTTGGGTTAGTTAGTGAGTCCAAATTGTACGTGTGTATGCATGTTAAAATCTATGCGGCCTATTCTGTGTTAGCTTCATCACACATTATCACTCTCATGGGATTTGACAAGGAAGCGTATGACAAAGCCAAAGCATGCAGGTGTAATAGTCTTTGTTGAAGTAACGTCAGTAATTATCTGCCCTCGAGGACTGACAGTGGTGTCTGTGGGCTAAAGTAAGGGTGGAACCAACTCTGCCTCCGCCAGGAGCCGCCCTCAGGCAATCCCCATGTGACCGCCATGAGACGAAAGCAAGCCAAATATCTGAACCTGTTGCAGTGAGAAAAGAAGCCCTGGTATCTAAAAATAATTAAATAGATGTACCCATTATCACGACAAAATAATTACCTGTTACCTTGTGAATATTACAAAGTTAACTGGTAGCCATCTAAAGACGATGACTCAGTGATTCATCTGTCACATCCACTTCACCCAGCTCAGGATGAGTGGGGGGGGGGGGATGGAGTTTTCCCGTGAGGGTTACCCCAGCTGAGAACCAGGATGGTTCAAACGGTGTATTTCACACTGGGCTGTGCAGGGCTTACGTACATTTAAACATCCCTCCACCTCTGTGGGCAGCAGCCCTCCCGCTCCCAAAGCCCTCCCAGGCCAGCCACAAGACAGTCCCTCCTTCGTATCGCATTATCTCATTCTTTTTTCTGCAAAAACAAATAATGTTACAATGTTGATTCTATTCTATCAGTTTAGATACATATGTATGTTTAAAGAGAGTGAGAGAGAGTAGCTTAGTTTTTTAAACACATGCAGTAAAAAAAATCCTAAAAACACCTGAGAACTTTTTATTAAAGAATATGATTTTGATCTTTGAGGATTTAGTTTTTTTTGTTTGTTGGTATCTGCTGTTATCCACTGGATAATAGCATTGAAGGACAAATAGCTGGTGTTTGCTTGTTAAGTAGAGATTTTCTTTTTATACAGGTTCCTTCTTAAAGATTTTACTGAATGCACACACATCCAGGGATCTAAAATGTATTTGATAGAGTAATAGTGTATGAAATCCTAATCTCATTTACGCAATAAAGAAATGACTCAGTTCTAAAAATATATATTTTTAAATCTTGTATGTAGTTCAGATTTTTACATTTTGGTACTTTTGCTTGTGTAGTTTGTTATCTGCTCTGCTTCTTGGACATTATCGGCTGCAGCTAAATTTGTTTGACTTTGTTCAGCATTAAATGATGTTAACAGCTTGTACATAACAATGAACCAAACATACACCAACTATACAGGACACATCCGTCTCAGTCCAGTATTGGGACGTCAGTATGCCTGACTGCTCACCTTTAAATGTGCAAAACGTTGCAAACAGAGACTTTTGTCCATCAACTGTGCTTTATTTGTGCATATTTCACCTTGTATGAAATAGTTGTGGGTGCTTTACCAAATACGGGCAAACAGCTCCCTGTGTCCAACACAATGGATTTGCCTTGCCTGATCATGGGAATAGAGATCTTTTCGGTTGTCATGTTTCCTTTTGTCTGAAACTGCTTCACAGTCCTCTTCTGGATGTGTTGCCTAACCATGTAATGTAAATGACTTATTGGAGTATTCAGTCGTGTTTGGAATGGAGGTCCCTGTTTAAGTACGTAAAGTGAACAGATATGAGCTCTTTCATTGTGACCTGCAAGACTCCTGATCGTTTCACCTTTGGAACATCAGGATAGAACAGTCATCCTTGATATGATATGCTGGGTTTCCATTGTGTTGTTAAGATTGAACAATATATCTAAAGAGTGACGTAAATGGCTGTTTTTTTTAGGTGTTCCCAATGTACAGTGGTTAGAACCGACAAGAAGTGGTGACCCAGAAGGACACCCGGTGCCGTGGGGGGACGGATACAGATACAAGCGTCAGATACTATATATTTCCCAGATGCACACTGATGCGTGTGGGGGCAGAATGAGCAAAGGCTTGCCCGTGTAGTCACATCCCATAGAGGGGCTTCTGCTACACAGATAGGTAAAAACCTCCATACATTCTAGATTGCAGACGGATGAGTGGGCTCACACCGAACCCTGTCTGCTTATCAGCAAAACCATGATGGAACAATGGCTGAGGGCGGTCTGGCCCAATGAGTCACCCTTTCTTTTACATAATATGGACAGGTGCATACGTGTCACTTTCCTGAGGAGGAAGACGTGTCCGGTGGATGCAATTAGGGGACAGAAGGCACGCTGACAGAGACCATATCGTGCTCTGGGCAATATTCTGTAATGTGCTGTATATTTTTGCATCTTTATAGCCCCCTCTTTTGTGTGACATTTGATAGGGTATAGTGTTGTATTAGTGCATGTTGCTTGTCATCATAACACTATGTGAGGGTGACTACAGACAGGATTGCTGTATACTCCCAGCTTGAGGTTTGTGTTAAATTGTATCTTCAAAGGGTAGCATAAGAAATAAAATTGCATTCCAGAGCATGAAAGTGAAATTTTGTCATAATCACACAGTTCACCAACCATGAGTGGAGAAGGACAAAGTTCATACCATGTTCTTTACTCACCTAATGATGTTAACCACCGTTTTTTTTTTTTTACTTTAACGCCTTATTGCCTTCTTTTTCATCCCCATCTTTCTGCTTAGTTTGAGAAGACGCTTGCATACTAAGTTGCTTTAGGCAGAATTTTCCACAGCAGTTTTCCTTAAAAGTCAATCAAGATGAACATGCAGAAGCGAGTGAAGTAAAAAATCTCTAAAAGCAAGGACCCTCAGGAATATACAATTTAAACAAACTAGAGGGAACTTTTCTCATTCATGAGCACTCCAGCCACATCTTTTTTTTTTGTTCTTGTGAACAAACTGTTCCCTCGATGCATAGAAATTCCTGTTTCTTGTAGTGTTTTTAAAAAGATAAACTGTCAAAGGTCAAGTTTCAATGTATCAATGTAAATATATTTTATTACTGAGTAAATAGTATGCAATTATCAATATAATAACCCGGCCTAGAAATAAAACCAGGTTATTGTTAGTAACAAGGTAATAAGTAATTCTGAGTAAACAAATCACTTATGTAAATTAGTGCTAAAATAATTATTGATGTTAATATTAATTTAGGGTTAGGCTTACATCAGTGCAACATTTTGAGAAGAAAACAGGTACAAAATCAGTCATTTGAGCGTATTTTTAATGTGTACTCTAACAATCTTAAACTGTATCTGTTCAAAGTGTTTGATTCAAGTTAGAATACTTAAAATTACCACAGGTAATTACCCAATTATTGTCCTGAAAATTCATTCCCTGTGGCCAAAAGTTATTTTCATCCAAGGCATTAAACACTTGTTGCTACAATCTACAAGCATATGGAGTTTGTTTTAAATGTCACAGAGAAGAGAATTAGAAAGCAACGCCATGTCATTGTTCAATAAGGGCTTTTCCCTCTGCATGCTCTGCCCATGGATTCTCTCTGGGAATTCTGGCTTCTTCCCACGTTCACAAACCACTCGTTCGTTATTTTAGTAGCTGTGTGTTATTTGGTGGGGTGGTGGCTGTTCACAAATATGCTTCCCTGAGACGCCGTGGCAACCTGTACAGGGTAACCGCAGGGATAGGTCCCAGTGACCATGAAAAAGCAGACATAGAAAAATATATTGCTGAATGACTGCTCCTAACCAACTTTGATCGAACACTGTCAAACCAGGGTAAAGTGTACTTTTTGTGTGCAGCTAAAAATGTTGATTTGTGGTACACACTTACTCTGCCTTATCTAAAATGCTTGTGTTTGAAGCTTCCCTGTATCTACTACCAGAATATCTGTCTAGAAACCATAGTTTTCAGATGGCAGGAGGGTCTTCACAATGATGTCGAGAGCCTAGGTCACTATAATGCTGATGAAATAGTTCACATTGTCAGTGTATTGGTTTAGTGTTGTGTCTGTTTTTGCAAATGAGTGCACCACTTCTTTAAGCATTGATGCCACGTGGCCCAAAGAAACGCTCCTCAAGGTTCTTCTAGAAACATGCTTTGCTGCCCTTTCTGAGGTTGTTATGCTTGAAAATGGAGCTGTGGCTCTCTCTGAGGCCTCTTCTTGCTCTGTGACCCAGTGGTTGCAGTCGGAGAGGAACCCGGCCAGCTTCAGTGAAGTGGTGGAGCAGCTGTTCCAGGTCATCCCTGATGAGGCGCTGTACATGGACGCCGGCCCTGTGCGCTGCAGGAGGTGCTCTGTGGTGGGGAACTCTGGGAACCTGAAGGGGTCCCACTACGGGCGCCTCATTGACTCCAGTGATTTCATCATAAGGTCAGTGAACACTTGAGTTCTTCAAAGTGTGTTGGCACACACATTTTGATGTGATATGTTTTTCCCAACATTTGTCAATTTCAAGTCCTAAATTTGGTTTTAATTTCATATCAATGAATTTGCCATTCAGACACATTCAAACGGAACATATTTTAAAAGTATGGCAAAAACTTGGAGACCTTCAGGTTTTAGACATGATTGTGGATTGTTGCTAAGAACATCAGAACGGCCTCATTTTGATTTCCAAGTGGAAAACACAACGCTGGGAAAATGCACTAAAACGTCCTTTTCTATTCAGATGAAGAATAAGGAAGGAGGTTTTTTTCATGATTTTCATGATCCCAGATTAATTGAGTTAATCTTCCCCGTGGGTCAGGGTAATGCGGATCCTAGCTGGTCAGTGACCAAAGTCATTCTTTCATTAGAGAAGAAACACACACAAGAACTGCTGATATCAATGGTAAACAATGTTTACAAATAATAGTATACATTTATACATATTTATTCATATTATATTTTTATAGGAAATTTCTCCACTATTATCTGTTGAATTAAGCACAAATGTAACTTTGTCGTAAACAAAAGACTCGTATCATTAAGCTTTTTTATACTTTATACTTGTTCATACTGGACTAGAAAACCTTTGGGTTCTCCCCAGCGCAGGTTTGAACTAGTTTATACTTGAATAAGGTACATTTTAGATATTTCCTTTAATAATTTATGGTTTGTGTTTAGGGAATTAAAATAAATACTAAATTTTCTTCTTTTTTTTTTTGTATCTCGTCGTATTTCAACAGAAACATGGAATCTGGCATGTTGTGCTGATAATGTGCAGGACTGCTCAGCAGCACATGTGCCAGAGCTGATTGTACATTTTGGAATATTTTTCACATTTCAACCTAAGCTATAGGAATTTCAAATTCTGATTGCAAGCTGGAACATGGATAGAAACTAATCTATATCAGTTTAACTCAAGAATCAGGGGGTTATCATCAGATATGTAATGAAAAGTTCATGTGGATTGAATATCATTTGAATGAGTTGTTTATAATAATGCTCGTCTTTTTTTCACTAAAGACGAATAAGCCTCTGACTGAAGTCCCTTTTGTAGTTGACCACTGTGTCACGTAGAACACTAGCAGTATCGGCCATTACGTTCAGCAGCTGTCTCACCATTTCTCAACGTTTGATGGTTATCAGGATGCTTCAAGCCGCCACCGACACACAGTCAGTCTTCCTTTCTCAGTCTTCCTCATTCAATATCATCATCATTTCATTTTCTTTAAGAAACTGGATGTTATGTTGCTGCAGGATTGCACTCTCCACCACAGACTTTGTGATGATATGCAAACACTGCAGGTTCTGAGCGTCTGCAGTCAGTAGAGTCCCTCTCTTTCTGTTAAACTGCCTCTGGGATGCTTTTCCAGTTCAATCTGTCTGTGGTGTCCAGGTGTTTGTAGTCCTCCACCACCTACACCTCCTTTAAAGAACAAAAATAGTCTTTCTTTTCTGTGTCAGCTTCTGCTCTGCAGACCAGAGGATTTCTATGGTTTCTATTTTTTAACTCACTGTAACTTTGAGCCACAGAACCCCACATTTTCCCCTAAAATGCCAACATCTCAATTAACGGTAACAGGTACAGTTTCTTAAAGGTTAACTGTGTAGGAATCCCTTCATCTAACGGTGAAATTGTATTCTGCATTCTAACAAATCGTGCTCTCTAGTGCCTCGCGTTTTCAAATATGCTTAAATATTCATACACGCATATGGCTTACCTGTCCAGGAGAAAGAGGGCAACTTCAGCATCCCTTTGAAAGTCTTTCTCCTTCATTAGCTTTTTCCACCTGGGAAAAGCCACCCCAATGTTTACCCTCGTTTTTTTTAATTCGCCGGTCACGTTAATTTTTTTTTGCTTTTTTGGCGATGATGATTGCTTCTCCTGTGGTTCGGCATTAGTATGATCTTCCATTCTGGCTTAAAGTGCCTAGCATAGAGGTTACAAGCCAGCGCATTTCACTTATTATTGCTGGTTTCAGTCTGGTGACTCTGGCTCTGAAGGAAAACGCCTTGTGGATTAGCTAGACAGGCAGACTAGGGCTTTATGTTCCTCTCCGTGATAATAATTTTCAAAATGGGGGAACCTCCATGGACTTACCCTTCCTATGTGTATACAGATAGGAAAATCTTGGCTTATGAGAAGTCAGATCATTGCAGAGGTCATTTTACACCAAATGAGGACACATTTATAAATGTAGAAAATGATCTTAGCTAATGAAATACTTAAAATACAACACAATGTCCCTTTAACAGAACTGAATTAGGCTGTTCTCAGCTTTTTAACTGTTATCTGAAAGGGCCATCTGAAATTAGGATTGCACAAAGCTCAGTCCATATTTAGTTCCGGCTTCTCCGTAATTGTAAACCATTTTGGCTCCCAGCACTTTTTTCTCTTTTATTTGATTTATTTTTCATGCATCTTTCCTCTTGGCCAAGCTGCACAACTGGGGAATGACATTTCCAAATCCTCGCTCTGCGCTCCTATAAATATAAAAATGAAATAAAAAAAACACCTTACCAATACCAAAGTATTGAAAAATTAAAACAAAAGCATATGAATATTTATATTTCTATGACATGCCTTTGGGCAACAGAAAACAAGATGGGAGTGTGTTGCTCTCTGTAATCTGTCACAGCAAACTGCAGCATAGCAGAGAACCAATTGGCAAGGAAAAACACAACAAAGGGATTTCCTCAAAAGGATTGTAGGGGTTTTATCTGCTGCAAACCGCTGATTTTTCATGACAGAATGAAGCTAATTTGGATGCCAGGGGGGGCAACAAACATTCTCACTCAGAACGCGGATGATCCACACTGGACATGTCACAGATTTGACCTTTGGCTGAACCGTCAGGATGGTTAAGACGTGGAGAAAAAACAGCTTTGCTTGTTAATTAGGTCTGACAACTTCTTAGACGATTTGTCTTTTGCCCGTTTATGTTGTTCCACCACCATTACAGATAAGGTTTCAGTCGCTGCCCTCAAACATTTCTGCACTGACGTGACCAAATTCATAAAATGTGAATAGCTTAAGACACTTTCATTTTTAATCCAAATTCAATTAAATTCAAAAACACGTTATTCATCCCAGAGGGAAAATCTGGCTAAATATGTTGACTAATATTAGATAAATATGGTTTTTGACAATCATTTACAAACGAAAAGTTTCAAAGACATTACAGGATGTTTGTTCAGAAAAGCTCTTGCAATAATAAAAAAACTGCTTAGTTTTTCATTTAAGATTGAAATAAAAATGTATATTGAATTGGATTTAGTCCAAACCAAAGTCTTTTTAAAGTAGACTTGCATCTGCCTATCACAGGCAAAACCAGAAAAACAACCCCTGAGGCTTCTGAATAACTTTTTATAAAGAAAGCCCTTTTGAAACATTGATTTATCAACTTGGCTGTAAAGTCATGTCTACGTTTTTTTTCCCTTGACCACACGGTATACCAACACAAAAAAGTGTGGAGTTAAAGAGAGGTAGGATGGACCCGCCAGTCACCAGTTGAAGTGTTTGGGCACACGATAACGTATGGAAAACCATTTCAGCTGAATGTTACACCAGCTTAGTCTGCTAAAGCCCTTCTGAGGTGGCCACCAGTTTCAAGAAAAGTGCAAAATCTGGATCAAATAGTAACTCTAAATCAATACCTTTTTTTTAGATGCCTGTTGCACTCACAAGTACAGCATCTAACTTCTTTAAATAGATTAAACTTTTAAAAGCTTCGGATCCCAGGCCTTCATAAGGGAGCATGCTTTTGTTTATAATCCTAAAGAGTCGTGATATTAGTCTACAGTTACCTCTTTAGAGGACTCAAATGGAAATCTGGCAAGGTGCAAATCCAAGCAAAAAAATACATTTTTCTGCAGATTTGTGTTTAGTAATGTAAAAAGCCATTCATTCCTGCAGAACCTTGTAGCCCTTGTTAGCCTTACACCAGGCTAACAAGGAGTCCGCCCCACTGTCAAAGTGATCACAGGGAGTTTTGAATATCACGCCAACATTTGTCGCGGCCTTGTTGGAAATTTAGACGGACATAGAGAGTACACTTTGGTTTTACACTATTTTTAATGTGTTCACAAAAATGAGAACACACAGACAGACCAACTACTTTGGTTGAAGTAATGTTATTCTGCAATGCCAAATGATTTGTTTTCAGATGAGTCATTTATCAAAAATTTATCAAAATCGAGTTTTGATCATTCTTTTTGTGAGTTTGAAACTATGAGGATTATCAACAAACAAAAGCGAAAATAGCACATTTCAAGAAAATGTTAATAGGCAAAGCCCCAGAATTAGGAGTCTCTTTCACTTATATCTCCAAAATCTTCTAAGATGTGCTGTTCTTAAGAAGTATCTAAAGAAGACTAAGTCAGATTTCTGAACGTGTTTGTCTGAGTGTTTGTTCATAGATCGATGATCTACAGGTCACATGCCTGATAATCCTCCAATAAATGTCTCAGATGGAAGGAAAATTTGCACAGAAAGGAACAGATGCGAGATATGAACGGGAAAGATCGAACTGTGGGACTAAAGGGGGGGGGGGGGACTTCAGGAAATCACTCGTATTACTGCAATTTCTTTAATGTAATTTTATTAACAGTACTACAGAGGACAAGACAAAACATGTTAGCACTCAAGTGTGTATTAAGAATACTCCAGTCTGTATGCATTTTGTTCTTAAATTGAGACCTAATCCAGGCTCAGAACACATCCCTGATTGCCACAAACTTTTCATAAAAAGTTTATAAGCTGAAAGTAGAACACATTTGTTCCTAAGAATGGTCAGTGAATTTGGGCCTTTAATGTTTTCTTTGATGCCGATTAAATTATTAACCTTTACCCAAAACCCTCCAATTAACAGCACATGGCATCACAGGATGAAGGAACTTGCATGCCTGGGGCAATTCTTTACCCCTTTAGCTCATGGAACCTTTTAACACAATAGAGGGACAAGTGAGAGAGTAGATTAACATCTCACTTAATAAGCATGCACGAATAAGAAAATGTAAGAGTGTTTGGCTCTGGACGTGAGGCAGGGAAAAGCCACCAGCGTGACTGATTCGGAGTCTGATAAAACAGAGATCTTATCAAGGAAGGAACAACACCCTGCCAAAGAAATCAGAAAAACTCATTTCACACAGTATTGTTGCATGAATGCTAATTTATCCCAGCGTGGCTTTGACAAGCTGCTGCAGAACGTAGCCTCGGCATAAAGTCGCTTTACAGCACTTATCTGCTCTGCCAGCCCCTGCTGTGACAGCATTATGGGATTGTCAACCAATTCTATTACAGGGACGGGGACAGAACCAAGACAGCAGTCATTATTTTGCTATTAGCGGAGGAGCTAGAGGAATGTGATGTTTTCATTTAGCTGCTGGGATGGAAGAAGTTCCTTCTGACTGGGATGACATTTATCCAACTGTTGGCAGGGCAAAAAGATCTCAAGTCACATTTGACCAAATTAAATCTTCTTCAAACTTCAATTCTGAGAAGAAAAAAAACTGAAATGCAATAAAGTTTTGGAGCTTGTTTGTTTTTTAACCTTTTATTTAACAAAGGCAAATGCCTTATTTTTTGCCGAAACCACAAGTAAATTTAATCGGAAATGTAAAGAATTTTGTGACCAGCTACCACACTCATTTGAGATACTGAAATTATGCTGTCAGACATGCGGGGAACTGAGCTGAGTCCAGGAAGTGAGCCGACCAAAAAGATATCCATATGCGATCCACATAGATCCACATAGATCCTCTAAAGCCTCCCTCTCAGACTGTTATGAATATTGAACAGCACTGGCCTGTTGGCTAAAGCCTGTTGTTTTCTCATCAGACAGCAGTATTGAAAAAGATTGGAGTCATCAAAAGAGGCTTTACATCCGCCTCTGACTGGCAAGAGTAAAGCTGCTGAATAATTGAGCGACTTTATCAACGGGAATCATAAACATGTCGCTCAAGATCTGCTTAGCTTTTTAATATTTCATTTATTTTATGCTCTAAGTCTTGGAAAATAAACTCATGAGCACATGCTCACTCTAAAAAAGAGAAATGATTTATTTCTTTTTTAATGGATGTTTTGTCTGATGCAGATAAGGAGTACATTTTCTGCAAGTTTTTAAGTCGGTGCTTTTATCTGTTTGGCGTGAAAATAAGGCTTTCCGAGTTGAGCTGAGAACAGGGATGGTGGAATCACACTTGTAGCTCCCACGCATAGTTTGTCAGAGATGAGAGAGGTCACAAACAATATGCAGAAATAGCCTGATAAGTACCGGCCTGTGATCTCGGCCAAGTGTTAATGGAAAGTGGGACATAAGTGCGAAAAGCTATACTTAACAAACAAACCTGTGCCTGGATAACACAGTAGAAACACATGTGACACAGTTAGGAGAAGGCATGGAAGATAAAGGGTAGAAGAAATTGAAGATGTGTGAAGCTAACTGTGAAACTAAGGGACTAAACATAACAGTATGAAGGAACAAGTATACCAGCCCAGCTCTTTAAAAAAGGCTGGAAGACAAGACGACAATTTTTCTGAAATAGTCTGTAAATGTTCAAAAATATTTCCTATTTTTTCCTAAACTCTCATTATTCACAAATGCATTTTTCAACACAGACTATCTGCGCTGACATTCTCTCTGTTCGCTCTGCGGGCACGCCGACCTTATTTCATCTCAGAAGGAAAGAAACAGTCTTGTGTGTACCATTGTCTCATCATTCATATTTACTCTGCTGAACTGAGGATCAGTCAAGCTTATATTCCACACAAGAATACATGCCCTTGCAAATAAAACCATTAAAGACATCTTAACACAAGAAATAACTCTGGATTTTTTCACCCCCCCCCGCTTTCACTATCTTTTTTCTCACCCAATAATGTTTTCCTTCTAGCAGTTTTGTGTGCCTCCAAAAACTCTCCAATTGAGTGTTATATTAGCATAATGACATGTTTTTCTAGGGGCCAACAATCAACAATTGTGTTCTTGTTTTTTCCTTCAAGTGCACACAGAAAACCTGTTGGATGACACATAAGCTGGGGTTTGGTTTATTAATCAGTTCCTGTAAACTCAAACTGAAATAAACCAGTCAAAGCTTTTTGTGTCATTATACAACTATTGTTGTAATTAAGACTTAGTTTTTATGGGCACCCAATCACCTCGTTAGTCTGTTCTGTTCTTTTGCACAGTGGACCTTTTTGTGATTGTAGCTCAATGGCTCCCTATGCTCCAAATTAGTATCAGCAAAGCACCCTAGGAAGTTTCAATTAAATGAGTTTAACATCGCCCAATGTAAGATTTTACCCAGTGATCTGTGCCAGTTCAGACAGTGTAACATTTTTTTCTATGCGGGGAGACATGGTGTGTTCAGATGTCAATTTTGTCAAAAGATTTATTGGTCTGATAACGAGGGACAGTATACAGTATATTCAGCTGGGTTTCCTTTGCCACTGAAATCCAGCTCGAGCTAGACAGGCATCTCCACAATGCACAAAAGAAGCTTGAATTCAGTATGAAATCAAGTAAATTGTATTATTCACTGTAAAGCAGATAGGAACTTCTCTTGTTATCTTACTGCCTGACCATCCTCATGAAAGTGTGCTCAGTTGTCTCTCACTTTTACAGAGGTCAGGAGCTTTCTGGAACTGTGCAGGGAAAGTGGAGGTTCCTGCAGGTTCACTTAGGACAGCAGCGGTAGAAACAATGGACTTGCAGGTTGTGTGGAATTGAGCGGACTGAAAACCGCTGACCTTTAGAAAGTGGGAGCTGGCTATTACACGCTGTGTGATCAGGCTGCACCTTGAAGCTCCGGGCAGTGTTACAGAACACTGGGATCCTTGGCTTTGAGCATTTTGAGCAGAAATGAATGATAATCAGTGCAAATAGTTTCAAACAACCTGCTGGAGGGCAAACAACCTTGACATTAAAAATGTCATAAATCATTGATCGGCATGACTTTCATGTTCCCGCCTAACTTTTAAACCAGAGAATAAAAAGAGAAGGCCCAAAAAAACAAAATCCCTATTGGAGCGGTGGTTAGCGCTGTCACCATCTTGTGCTGGTGACCTGTTCAGGGTGAACCCCCCCCCTCGCCCAGTATTAAACGGCATAGCCCACTGCACCCCCACTAGGAATGAGCCGTATAAAACAATGACTGGATGCCACAAATCCATTTGATCCAAGTATTTTCAGTCTGGTGATATGGATGTCTGCTTGTCACCTCCACATAAAGCTTTAGTGGGCCCTGTAAACATAGTGGAGGCCCCAGGGCAGATTTAAGACTCTCTTGAGGGATTATAACGGCTGGTTTGGAAGTGGCTATATATCTATAGAAGGGAATTTGTTGGAGAAAAGAAGGCCTGGACATCTATAATCCCCATTTTATGACAACAGCCCTGAGAACGACTGTGCTGTAAGGATGCACTGATCAATTATTTTAGTCATAATAATCATATTTCAAGAGTTTTACGTCTTTTTGATAGATCGTCCAAACGTCCCAGCTTTAAATCAAAACTGCAGTTTAATCGGTGATCCTTTGTTTTTCAAGACGGCTTCTAAACTGTAGATTGGGAGTGGAATCTTTTGTTTATTCTGAGTCATGTCAAACCAGAGTTGATTTAGTATAGTTTTTAATGTATTAAAAATTTGCATTTGAATTTTTTTGTCATGTGTGTGGCAAAAAACATTTAAACAATAAAGCGACATAAAGGCCCTGCCAAATGACATTCCTGGAGAAAGATCACCAACTAAAGGCACAAAACCTAAATGAAAGCAAGCCGGCTGCTTCGGTTGTGCTGGTGAAACTTGAACAGACAGCAGATAAAGTAGCTGTGCTGCAGTATTAAACCTGCACCAGCCGTTTTTTGGAGGACGCCATTAAACTGACGAAGCAATGATAAACTGATCTAATGAAGTGTACAGATATGTGTGAGAAATGTTCCAAGTCCACTTTGAAATTGCATTTTTTTTAAATACAGTGCTCTGGTCTGCAATGAATTGCTGAAAAATGTGTGTGTATGTGTGTGTGTGTGATAGATGTACTTCAAATGAATGACCTGAACATGTGCACATTTCAGCTGGACGTGTATATATCAGCTTTTAAAAGTCACTTAATATGAGTGCGACTGATTAATGGTGAAAGCACAGGCGCTTTTATAGCTTCTGAAGAGTTCTTCTCATTTCACTGTACTGAAAATGAACCAACAAGCCAGGCGTTGTGCTTTCTTCTCACACACTCTGTGAACCGTATAGGTTTAATACAAAAACTTCAGGACAAAAAAGCCTCATCAGTTTCTTTACATTAGCCAAAGTTGGACAAACTCATTTTTCTTGGTATATTTTCTTGACTTTTATTGTACATTTGGTTTAAAACATGGATTTACTTACAAAAGCAAACCAATTTGTGGCTTTACAATGAGAACTATATCTCCTTTGCTTTGTTTCAAGTCCATCTGGTGTTAATTTCCAGAACCAAGTAAGTGGAGTAGGAGCATAAGTTGAGTATTCATATTGGCCAATTGCAATTGGCAAACCCATATTTTTAAGTGAACAAGTAGCCCACAGGTAACCCCACTTATTAACTGAAGTTCACTTCCTGAGCACCCTGATAGATGTAGAGTTTTGTTGCATTCACTATTGTTGTGAGAGAAATGCTATCTTAAATGAAACTTTAAGGGAATAAAATCGATTTAAAAGGGGAATTATCCACAGTAATTTCCTTTAATTTACTCCAAATAAACACCTGACTTGAGCTACTCACATGAACGTCTTTGCATCTGGATATAGGTTTTAGATAAATCAATGCTTTTTCACAGCTAGGGTTGTTTGAGAAAACTGAAAGTTCTTACTGTAGAGACTTATGATCTTGCATGGAAGGCAGTGGGGTGGGGGGGGGGGGGGGGGGGAATAAAAGCCATATGCACCATCAGAAAAATGATGTGTTTTTTTGTTACATTTGAATAGACAGAATAAAACAAACTTGACATACCTTTTCCTGGGCTGAAATCAGTCATAAACACCTGGGGATTTACAACTTTGGTTAAGATTCTGTTTTAATTCAAAGTCTCTTTGCATTTTGTCAGGTCTTAATGGTAATTTTGCAACATGACACCAAGTAATTCCTGTGTACGTTTGTAAATGTGCCGGGCTCAGACAGACATCGGTTAATGACCGTGCTGTAGCCGGCCATAACTTTGCCGGGTGGGTACCAGGCAACCGGGGTGCCCCTCTCCGGAGGGGGTCATGTCCCTCCTGGCATGCGTCCTCTTAACCCCCTCCCCTCTGGCTCCAGAACACAGAACTCATGTGGGGTTTGGGGGGCTATGGGGGATCTGCAGAGTGAAGCTGAGGTGTCACCTAGGTGGCCCCACCCCCCTGTTTTATCAGCACTTTACACACTACTCCCCATTTACCCACACATATATCCCCATGAGGCCCGGGGGGGGGGGGTGTGCTGAGTGGTGTCGGGTGAGCGGGGCCCCTCGGGGGGACAGGACTGCTTCAGGGACCTTACTGTGGGGCTTTGCAAAGCCACCCATCTACGCTAATCTAAATACTCTGCTGGCCCCGGGTCTGCTGAGGTGTTGCTGACCCTGGGGGTGCCCACCCCGCTACACCCACGGGATGAATTCTTTTTTCATTTTTTTATTTATGTATGTTTATTCGTGGTGATTCATCCTTTTCTTTTTGTTATCTTATTTATTATTATCATCAATATTGTTACTATTTATTTGTTTTCTCTGTATTTCTTTATATTTTGTGTGTGTGTGTGTGTGTGTGTGTGTGTGTGTGTGTGTGTGTGTACACTTGGGTCGGATTGGAGTGACTGTGGCTCCTCACCAACAAAGCCTCCCTTGGCAAAGCAAAGTGTTGAGCATAGCCCGGTACTCAGATTTCAGTTCTGCTGCCAGAATTCTGAACAGGACAAGGTAAAAAAAAAAAAAAAATAGGATCACAATAAGTTCTGGTAAAACAATATTGAACCAAGTTTTGAAATGCCCTCAGGACCCTCTTCACACACATTGGCAGCAATAATCAAGTCCCGGATTCTGTCCTGATGTGATGCCTGCTGTAAACACGTTTTGAACACAAACCTTAATGGTCCAGACGAGCCGAAATGTCTGCTCTCACAGAGACCTGCAGATGATGAGATAAGCCGTGTATTTATGCAAACAGACATCTGTAAACTGGATTATTATGCAAAACTCCAATGCCAAACCTTTTGGCACAACAGTAATTTCCTACCGCAAACAGAGAATGGCTTTGGGGTGTCCATGAGTAATGACTCATCGAAAATAGCCACCAACAACAACAAAAGTTTTTTTTTCTGACAGGCTCTGGCCAAAAAAGTCAAATTGTATTATAGCTGTCGTACCCAAGTCAGTAATGAGGAAGATGATCCCACTCAAACCGGAGCTTTCCCAAAGATAACGGTGGTCATACAGGGGGTCGGACTCAGGATTCTTCTTCTCTGTGTCATTTTTTGCCACTAGACTGAAGCCAGCTGCCACAGTCAAACCGTTAGCCCACCAATTACAGCACCAGCTTAAGGGGAGGATTGTTGGACAATAATAGATAGGCCTTGCCCTGCCTGCCAGAAATTGTTGGGCTCTAAATGGACATTTGGTTGTTTGTCTTTGTGGCTATTTGGATGTCTAGAGTGTTATGATGCAGGGCAATATAAGCCTTTTATTTTTTGTCACCTGGATCCACACGGCCCTCCATGCATCAGTGCCATGTGGTTTGGATGACATGTGGAAAGGGTTAGAAACTGCATGTGGGTGGAATAGAAATGCAACTTAATGAAAGAGCTAAAGAAAAACTGAAATGGAATCCGAGACTCAGAGATTAAGAAGACAAAAACCATTTCTCTTTGTCTGTTCCTGCAGGATGAACCAGGCTCCCACCAGTGGCTTTGAAGAGGATGTGGGAGCCAAAACCACTCACCATGTCATGTACCCAGAAAGTGCCATCGACTTGGACAATACCACCAGTCTGGTGCTGATCCCTTTCAAGACTCTGGACCTGCAGTGGATGGTTAGCGCCCTGACCACGGGGACTATTAAATAGTGAGTGTGTTCAGTGTAAAGTAAAGCAGCGGCAGCCAATATCTCAATTTAAAAGGTGGAAGACATTTTTTCTTAAATGTGACTTGTGCACTAATTTGTGATAACTGATCAGAGGTTTGACACAGAAACAAAATACATTTCAACAAGTTGTCCAATTGAAACTCCTGTTTTAGTACAAACCTTTAAATATGATAGAAAAACTGTAAATTATCATGGCACTTCTGAGTGTGCTCAGTGGGTTAGAAACTAGAAAAGCTTCCTCACAAAATGTCACCTTCACCAGCTCTATTCTCCGTGACCTGTGCTCATTAGCTTTATTATTGGACATCCAGGAAGAAATTCAGCCACTACCAATTAATGCCACTGCCAATAATTCAATTGCATTAACATGTTCGTTGGTGGTATCCAAGCGAGCGCCGCCTACAAATGTGCACTTGTCTTCCTGCCAAAGCAATCGCTCTGCCTCATTAAATTTAAACTTCACTGGCAGTGATGTCAGTTTTCACCCAAAGGCCATCCGATCTGAACTGACTGCTGAGAAATTTGTTACATTCCGAAGTTTCTAAATGAAATGGAAAAAATGTGAAAACACAGCGTTGCCTTAAAAAATTTTCAGATTTCTTTCCCTGCTCTATCTATCTATCTATCTATCTATCTATCTATCTATCTATCTATCT
>CAJRST010005557.1:844572-871980 GCA_907169785.1 Menidia menidia | reverse complement strand
CTATCTATCTATCTATCTATCTATCTATCTATCTATCTATCTATCTAGGACCATTGCAGCAGCTTCATGCTTTTGAGATTCTGCTGCTGTGTTTGGGATTATTCATTCAAAGTTTCTCCACAACGCTACCTTTTCTGGTAGCCGTGTAACAGCAGATTCTTGGAACAACATCCCAAACAAAGCAGGAACTCAGATTTGGACAGACTCCTAGTGATTTAATCATGTCTGAATTGTCCATTGTCATGGAATGGCTCCTGACTGAAGCCCTTTCAGCGTGCTCTCAGCCCCATTCTAGTCCAGCCTTAATGAGGCGTGCACCAGGGCCCTCAGCCGGAGCACCTCCAAAGAGCAAGGCCCCTCATTGCTGCTACATTTTCTAACTGTAATATCATCCACCCGTCCATTTTCGCTACAACGTATTCCTTGTAGAGTCCCAGCAGACGAAGGGACGCACTGGACGGGTAGCCAGTCCATCACAGATGACATTTTCATGAATATGAGAGTTTAACATCCTAACTAAGATGTGAGATGTAAGTGAAGGTTTATTTCTAGTTCCCTAGGGAAATTAACCTTTTGTAATATAACAGAGCTCCACTGACCAATTGATGCTTCACACATCTGCCTCTTTTTTATAATTCGGTCTATTTAATAATGAAATGGGGACATTCGCTGTATTCACTCAATATATGATTTTGCGTACTATCCCACTTTCATACTATCCACATCAATAATAAGTTGAGAAGACCTGGAAAAAGAACCCCTAGGGGGGGGTTCTCCGTCCTCTCTTTAAATGACTGCTGTGTTAACAGCTTCAGATCAGCATTCAATGTACCCAATGCTGGGGGGGGGGGCAACAACAACAACAACAAAAATAAGAAAAGGAAAGAGAAGAATAACTGACTGTGAGCTTAATATACTGCTGATTGTTTATAATTAGCTTTCCTCACAGATGTTCAATAAAGAAAGCTGCTTGGAAACGTTTAGTTGTTGATTAGGATTTTTCTTATTTCCCATTCTAATTTGACCTTTGCTTTTTACAGCACATATTTACCCGTTATTCCCCGGATAAAAGCAAACAAAGATAAGGTGAGTTAAATGGGTTTCTTATGTTTTTTTTAACCTAATCTCCATTGTGCTAGCATAACAATGCAATACAACATCAGACGTGCATGAAATCAGATTTATCCAGAAACAGATTTTCATAGTTGATACAGACTGTTTGTGTGGTGTGACATTTTATGCATTACATTACAGAATTGCTCTGATTTTTTTTTTCTTCTGGACACATCACATTGTGTTTGCGTTCTGTTTTATGCTTTCGGTTTTCCGCATCGGTTTTCATCCCCCGGCACTCTCCGTGCTTCCACAAAGTATAAATGAATACGGCTGACTTTTTCATGAAAGTGCTTTTGTTGGCATGTTTTGTGCTTCTCTGAAACTATTCACATATTGTGACTTGGTAATGCTTTCAGTCATTATCAAGGTTTCAACAAAGTTCAGCTCTCATTAAAACCTGATTTTATATCTTTAGCCTCATATACAGCTTATATGTATATATTTAGTAACCGTGGACAGAGCTCTTGATATTTTTTCCTTTTAAATTTGCTGCATGTAGTCCTCGTTGCTGTCGTGGGAAAAAAGGAGGTCAAGTGCTCATTAAGGAGACCGGGGCCAGGAGGTTACAGTCATGGAGTTGTCAGGATGATGAAACATTTAAAACATACGAAAACAGAACCAATAAACATTTGGCTTGTCACTCAGTATTTTTTAACAGCCATCATTTATGATACATCAAATAGTGCAGTTTTGATTCTTTGTTCGTGAGAAAAAGACCCTTATCAAACATCCACGGCTAAGAAAAATAGTCGTGAGTCAGTGCATTGCCTTGTGCAGTTTTTCGAACAATACAAATATATTTTAATTTGACTGTTTTGTCGGGGGGGGGGTTGTATTCTATCTATACCAATTACTCATCTAAAACCGTGGTTTATACTCGCAATTTTCCTTTGGGTATTATAAAGGCAATGATTTCATCTAGCATTATAAAAGCGTCTAAGCTAATGTCGACTCACTAACATGGACTCAAACTCACATCTGGAGCTGCACATAGTCATTCTGTGACTCTTTTATTATTTATTAACGGTGTAATTACTAAAGACTGTCTTCAGAGATAAATGCCAGAAGTTTCTGTCACAGCGAGTTGCCTAAAAGGACTCAAGACAGTCGTAACACGCTGAGCCAGAGTGGAAGGCAGATTTATTCATACGGCGGTGGTGTTGTGGGGACTCGTGGTTCTGAGAGCAGAGGGAGATGCTTAATAATCCATGAGTGAGAAGAATCCAAGAGATGGTTCAGGTCTGCAGCAGCTCGGTAGTGGTGGGGGGGGGGGGGGGGGGGCTCTTGGCTCATGCAGGATTTTCTGTCCACAGAACTCAACTCACAGGTTTTCTGCAGGCTATCATCAAGCTGACTACATGCTCAAACTCTGTTATTAACTGGAATTGAAATTTCAGCTGGAAAATGGGGGGGGGCATTTTATTTACACAAAATGTTCTCTCTGGGGCCATTATTGCTGGTCAGTATTAGTTAGATGAAAAACACTTCTAGGTGTATAATTACAATGAACTAAAAAATGAACATCATAATCCTGTTACTTCTACAAATGTGATGATTTAAGAAGCTTAATTTTCCATGAAATGGTTTGAAATAGCCATTAAAATACTCTTAGTGTGTGATATGGTCGTTTAATTCTCATACTCATCCGTTTGTAATTTGGTTGGGTACTCTTGTGCTAATACTAACAACCCACTCTCTAAATCTGGGCCTGCTACACAGAAATGACTTTTTGTAATCTGAACTATGTGTGGGGCAAAGATCATAAGAGCTCTCCTGTATTTTTGTTTGAACATTTTCCATGAATTCCGAGCATGTGACTAAACCATTTTCTGCTTTTTGAGTAAATTACAATGGAGAAGATGAGTTCCTTAGGCTTATAGATTTTCAATGCTTTTTTTGTAGGTTTTGATTTACAGTCCGACATTTTTCAAATACGTCTACGAGTCCTGGCTGGAGGGTCACGGGCGATATCCCTCCACTGGCTTCCTCAGCTTGCTACTTGCTATCCACATATGTGATGAGGTGAGTGTAACTGGAGCAGTAGGCAGGACCGGAGAGCTCCACGACAACAGAACTGCAGACGTTCCTCCCTCCAGTGGACTCAGGGATTACGCTGTATTTAATTAAGGAAAATGATCGGCGAAAGATCCGCAATTTTAGTGACGCTCATCTATGAATGTTTCACTGTGAGGGTATTAATGAGTGATTTTTTAAAAGACTGTTCTATTTGTCTGCTTCAGATCAGTGTGTTTGGATTTGGCGCAGACCAGTATGGAAACTGGCACCACTACTGGGAGACCAATCATTTGGCGGGGGCTTTCCGGCACACAGGAGTCCACGATGGAGATTATGAGTATAATGTCACCTTGCTGTTGGCGGACAAGCACAAAATCAGAATGTTTAAAGGGAGATGATAGCAACCACAAAACAGCCCAACAGCCGACCTGAACATTCCCGCTTTTTTCTGGGGTCCACTTGATTTTTCCTGGTCCATTCTGTTTCCTGTTGTTTGCCAAAGCTGCTGTTTAACAAATATCATTTTCATTCCAAAGCTCTGTTCATGGAACATTTGGCAACACCACTGCCGCTTTTGGGATCTATAATGCACCTCAGACTGAGAAAAAACACAAAAGAAATAAAGCAGCCGGCAAACAGCGACATATTCCACTGTTGAATGGACAAGACTGGGATTTATTATTTTATTTAACCCACCAATCTAATTTATGCTCAGAGCCTGAATTGGAATCTGTGAAAATACAAATTGATAGCGAAGAAATGTAAAACCAATTATTTTTTCACAAACCACCTCTAATGACCGCAACGTTGATTTAATTGAAATTGAAGTCATATTATTAGATTTTGACATTAGGTCTGCATCCTGCTTCTCTTTTGCAGACACTATATTCTTTTTTCATGGTTAAAAGGAGAAAATCAAGTCAAGCCAAAGGTCAGCTATAAAGGGCAAATGAAAAAAAAAAAGAATTTACAGAACACCCACCAGGCTGTTCTCATCTTTAAGAAATGCTGAAATAATGATCTTTCCAACACATTTCGGTCCCTACTGAGATTTCATGTGCGTATATTTGTCACACTGTCACACATAATGTCTTAGAATTCAGTCGTTGCTTTTTTTTTGTCATACATCTTGTAAATTTGATCTCTCACCCAGAAAATGTGTTTCAGAGCTAGGAAGAAAACTAAAAAAGGGATAAAAAGACAGAATCTTAAAAACTAACTATTGCATCACTTAAAAGACACCATAATCATTTTGTTGGTCAGTTTTTAACTGCATTAACCTCAACTAAAATAAGGAAGTGATGACAATTATGGGGTGATTCATGGTCGCTTCACAATTAACATTATCATAACTCGTTATCATAGAAGTTATTTTAGGACAGTAGTGTTGAAATATTTCTTGTCTTCAGGGAAACATCCCTGCTGACGTGAATTAGCTTCAGGCTAAGCTAACATAGAGCCTGCGGGCTAAGCTATGGAACTGAAATCTGCTGTTAGCTATTGGTTCATAATTTATTGCATTAGCAGTAACAGAAGGATTCAGTGACTAGTGGAGTGCACGTATAGAGTGCTGCACCTGTCAAAGAAAATGTCTTTAGCAGTTGGTGGGTATTTATGCACAATGTGGAATGGAATTCTGACAGCAAGGCGCCCTCAGTGGTTTGGTGATTGTTCACCTAATAAAGGAGTTTTGTGTGCATCCTAAATAGGTGATTTTAACATCAGTTAATGGGTGTACCGTAGCTGAAACTTTTTTTTTAAAACATAAAACCATCCACTCACAAAACCAAAGGTTTTCCACTTAATTTCAACTTCTTTTTTGCATTATAAACCTGGCAAAGTTCAACCAGGGGACAATGTAGGCGTCTGATTAAAAAGATTTAGCTCAGAGCAGCACTGAGTCCTCTCAGGCTGCTGCAGGGATCTTTTTTTGCTTTAAATATTGTATATCCCACTTTAAAGATAAGAATGCTAGCTGGCATTAATTTGCAAATTCACAGACAAAATAACTCGTGCGCAGTGTTTTTCCATAGTGCAGCCGTGATTAGTAGAACTTCTTAGGGATAGTTTGGACTTTATGGGTTCAGCAATGCGTGGATTTACCCGAGGTTTGTGATGCCGTGCAACAGATGAGGTTTTTGTCACTAGCTGCGGTGGAGTAATGAAAGGTTTTTAAAACTAGAGTAAGTGCAAAGTTTTTGATGATTTATCATTGACTTGTGATGTATGATACAGCTTTTACAGGAATGCCTTATCCTTAAAACCAATGACCTATTGTACAATTTTTAACGTACCTTTTGACATATTTTTTTAATGTAAAGTCAATTTGAAGTGCCTTTAAATGGAAGACTGATTTTTTTCATGAAATGTCATAATTATTGTCACTTTGTTTCTGTTGTTTTTTATATATTACATATTTGAAAGAATCATGTTACAGATAGGAATAATACATTTTGTGGGGGATTTTTGTTTTTTCTTTGTAAGATGTCACCATGTTTGGTTCTTTAACTTTACCTTTAGTAATGCCACCATGTGACATTTAGGCTTGAATCCATTAAACCACGATTTCCGTCGTGTGCTTTGGATGATAATGGACAAGTTTCCCCCAGCCATTATAATCATGATTCCCCAATAAGCACATCATCTACCACCATGAATCCAAACTGACACAGGCGATGGAAGTGTACATTAACTGAACAGAGAATACTGGCACCTAGTGGAGAAGACCATGTGTCAGTGTTGACATTACTCTGTCTGTCATTTGGTAAATATTATAGGATTATACAAGCTATGTTATTTTGATGCTTGAAACTCATTTCAGCAGCTGTCATGTTGCAGTGGTCTTTACATTTACATCCATTTGAGGTCTGATGTCTTCATTTTTTTACATAAATGTTTTGAAAAAAAACAGTGTTAGAACAGATTATTTAAACTGTTTTAAAATATTTCTGCAAAACTGAGTAAAGCCTTGTTCACGTCACTGCGACTGACTTAAGTGGGACAGATGCATGCTGAAAATATTATTCAGCTGTTTTTGGACTTGGCAATGTACAAAAGTACCTTTTTTGCTTAAACTGGGGGAAAAGACAAATAATAATTTAAATTCTATGCATTTCTCAATTGTTGGGCATGATTGGGCGTGCTATTTGAATGGACAGAGCCTCGTTTTTGAATGGGTATGTAAAGTATGTCCAATGCATCTTATTTGGTTATTTGAAAAGTAATCTCGTTGATGCTTTTTGATTAAAATGCAGATTTTAGGCCTCGTTGTTAGAACTTTGACAGGGTTTCTCATGCCAGCCAATCGCAGGATTCCGTTTAGAGGCTGTGCTTAATGAAGCTGAGTGCAGTCCAGTTGCCTCCTCAGTGTGGCTGTTAGGAAGGGGTTCTTTTTTCCGCACCATTACAAATTCCAGCTAATTGGTTTCTAATAAAAATGTATTAACGTTGGCAACTCTCAAGAGTTTTTCTCTTCATTCCTCTTTTTTTGCTGAAAACAATCTGTTACTGTTTATCTTCTGTGCTCACATCAGCAACTTGAGGAGGTAGATGAATAATTTCATGGCCGTGGGGTCCTATTCACACCTCGTTCTGCCTTCATTCACAAAGCATGCGACATTAATGTTTCAGAATGTTCAGTCTGGCCTGCTAACTATGCATATGCAAGGTTTCTAGAAAAGTTTAATTAAGGTTGATGCAATGAGTTCATCGGCTTACTTTAGGCAACCACTTCATTTGCCATGTTGTGCACAAGCTTTTGGCACTTTACATATTTATGTTCTTATCTATCATTTAACACAGGAGACTGGTCTGTTCAAAACTGATTACGAGCCTCGCCACAAGCTTAAACAAACAGTAAAACAAAAACAAAAAAGAAGACATTTCAGCCCGAGCATATTTCACACAGTCCCAACAGAGATTTGATTTCAGTCATTGAATCCGTGTGGGAATAGATGAAGATGGAGGACAAAGAGAATCCCTGAATCCATGAGGAAGCATCCTCTGTGGGATTCTTGAAACGGGAGCCGTGCAGCCCTTCAGGTTCACAAACATACCCAGATATATGCAACATCTAGTTAACTGTGTTAAGTACAGACTGAAGTTTGTGAGAAGAAACGTACTGTTCTGGTACAGGGTTGGTTACCAGGTTTTTCCAAGCCCATAACTTTACATACCGTAAACCAAATAATTACTTCAAACAGAACAATCTAGACAAGCTGGGAAGCAGTACAGAGTCATGTTGCACTGTTAGGTTAGGAAAGCCTTTGCCAATGTGAAAAGAGGAAAAAAAACAATTAAAATGCAATTAAATCTTTGACACCTGGCTGGCACTAGCTGTACATATAAATCTTGGAATAGCATTTAAAAGGCTTATACAGCATTTTTGAATGAGTCATTATGTCAATACAAGCTAATGAAGCCTATTCACCCCTATTAAGCATTTAGGCAATGCACATTTAGTCTAATTTAAGATGGAATTAAAATGTAGATATGCCTGTCATGATGATGTCAAGCTTAGTTTGAACTAAGGGGGTGGTGGGGGCTCTTCTGGGGGGCCTCTGCCCTACGGCGATGGGGGCTCTTCTGGGGGGCCCTACGGTGGTGGGGGCTCTTCTGGGGGGCCTCTGCCCTACGGCGGTGGGGGCTCTTCTGGGGGGCCCTACGGCGGTGGGGGCTCTTCTGGGGGGCTTCCCTGGCTGCCTTCTGGGCTGGAGCCCAGTCGTGTCTGTTGTGGTCCTCCTGGGATCTGGTCTCGAATGGCTGCTGGGGGACCGGGGCTGGGGGCACTCTCTGCCCCCAGCCCCCCACCAGGCACCCCATAACATCTGATAATCCTGTCTGAATCCACCTCGAGGCTGGACAAAGTGTCCTCCTTTTTGGAAATCAAAATAGGGTCACCCTAATATATTCATTATTAGGCCTTGATGAGAGATCGAACGAAATTATATTGACTAGTCAGCTTAAAAAATGAATCGTCATTAGAAATTTTTGGTTCTACGTAAATCTATTTTGTTTTAGAAAAAAAATCAAATTAAAAACATCATAATGACAGGAAAGTGACAAAAAATTCAATACAGTTCAAATGAAGTTTAACAAAATCCCCTGGCCTGACGTAGGGCTGGTTTGCGAGCGTTCGGCGCGTGAGGGTCGACGTAACGACGCACGTCGATGACGCCACCCGACGTTCAACAAGCAGCACAACAAGGAAGTTCTCAACTATCGAGCTAATGTATACACTGTAGCACAGGTAAGAAAAGCTGTCAAGTCATCTTAAATGTGGTTGGAAAAAATTTAAATTTGCATTCCGGGTCGTTAAAATAACGAGCTGCTCCGGCAGGAGAGCGTTTTTTCGGAGACGAGCTGGGACGCCGGAGCACGGCTTTCACTTTCCACCGTGCAATATGACAACGCAAGACCATACCTGTGCGAACTTTTAGATACAAGAAAATGCCCTCAGAAAACAACAACGACACTAAAATAGTGCACCCTTGCTAACAAATCCTCACTCGACAGTTTGAAATAAAATCGTAGCCTGACGTTTCCTTAAACGAAACAGTAGGAGTTAAAAGGGACCGACTTCCTGTAAGGCGAACGCGCTCCGGAGCGTTGCGTAGGTAGGCCACAGTGGGAATGATTAGGGACGAATTCCCAAACTACGTCTCAGAAAACGCTCAAAAATAGCACGAGACACGTTTAAAATGAAACATGCAACGCTGCTTATTGTCCTTTGTAATTCGGCTCCTGTCGAAATTTACTTCAATTTAATTTTAATGCAATAAAACGAAACCCACTCCAAAGTCCTGACTTGGACCTAAGAGGATAATTTCTCACATTTTAGTTTCTTTATTTTCAAATTATTAAGAATTAAGAGTATTAAGCTGCGCGGTTTCTATTTACTGTTATGGTTATGATCTGTGTGCTGACTTAGGAATCTTTGACTGCTTTTTGTTGGGTTTTACCTTAAATGTTATGGAATGGTGTTCTACTTCTCGTTAGGCAATGACCTAACTGATTATCTGATATGTCCAGTTAAATATATAACACTTATTATATTTTCCCTAAGTCCTTTTTTAATGGCTGAACTCTTGCAAGCTGATTTAAGTCATCCAAAAATATCAAATGAATGCAGAATTTTTTACGTTTTAGAACAAGAAACAAAATGACGTGTTGGCTTCTACAAAATAACTGCTGTCTACTAAAGGCAAATCTAAAAGATAGTTCTTGCTTGGCGGAGACTCGGTCGAGGCATTGTCCTCAGGACAACAATCCTCAGTCTCGACTGAGCAATAACGAGCTCTGAGATCTGACGCAAAATTTGAATTTTGGTTTTAACATTTGGTTATGCAAGCATTGAAATAATTTAAATGTCATAAAGCGTGTTTATTTACATAGCAGTGTAACAGTTACACGTGGGAACCTGTGTGCTCATGGATAAGATCGATGTCCGCTTCAGGACACATTCAAAATGTGACACGTTAGCAATAAGATGTAAATGTACAGTAAGACTTTGATGTGCTCTCTGTGTTTGTAGGATGCCTGTTGAAAGCCCGGAGGACAGGACAGTGGAGGTTCTGGCCCTGCCCGATGGAATCGACGAAGAGCTGCTGTACCTCTACTTTGAGAATAAGAGGCGATCAGGGGGCGGTTCGCTTGAGGCTGTGGAAAAGAAGGACAACAATGCTGTACTGGTTTTTGAGGAAGCAGAAGGCAAGTCCCAATCATGTATTTACATTAGTTTTGTTTAAAATTGTGGTTATAAATTATTATTATTATTATTTCGTAAGCCTCTGGGGCTCTTGCTCATCAGGATATGTGCTTCATTTCATACGGAATGCACAGAAATATATTTCACACCCTGATGATAGGGTGATAAAAATGATAAAAATAGTCACGCCAAGGTCAAAGTAACTTTAAAGAAAAAAAGGAACACAAGTCACATCTCAGCTGGCATGTTAATGCTTGCTGCCATACGATTAGAAAAACACTGAACAAGTGTGGCCTTTTTTCATGAGATCTTTTTTTTAAATCATTTTCCTTCTTAAGAATGAAATTCTGACTATATTAGGAACATATTGTACACTTGAAAGATTATTGTTTTTGTTTTGGCCTCCTACAAAGGGGAAAGTTTGTCATTTGTCATGGACACGATTTATTGAGATTATGCAACTTTCTGTCTCTCCTTTGTTATGTTTCCTTCAATTTTTGTATTTAACCAAGCCAGAGGAGCAGAGTTGAGGATTCTAAGAAATAAAACTAGCCATTGAAAGTAGCTCAAATCCCCTATAGAGCTCATGCAAACTGCAGTCAGGTTGAAATGAATGGTGCCTTCCACAATATCCTCTCTTTAACAGGGATTCAGGTGAAAAAAGGCAACGACTGCTACCTCTTAAATGGAAAGAGTTTCTTGCATTGCGATGTATTTATGCTCTAACTGCTTCGACAGCCGCGGCCCGGGTGCTTGCGAAAGGACACCATGTTCTTCACAATGTGGAGCTGACGGTACGAAAGCCTCTGTCAAAGGACCCGTGCAGACTCCTCCTGCGGGGGCTCAACCCCAGCACTAACATGGAGATGGTGGAGCTCTACGTGGAGAACATGATGGGCCTGAGCATCACAGACTACACCCTGCATCGCTCCCCAGGAAAAGACTGCGTCCTCATTCATCTCAGCCAGGCCCTCTCAAAAGGTGTCCTAAGAAAGTGTATGCTTTCCACTTCTTAGAAGAAATGAACGCACACAATTCAGGCTTCACAAATGAAGTATCCAAAGCAAACCTTTTAAGGTTTGTCATTTTAGAAATGTAGAATAGATTTTTTTTCTTCTTCAGTATTCCCTTACACATCTGGTGGAGAAGTCAGAGCAGACACATACCACAACTAATTCGTCTTTCTATCATAATATAAGCAGTGTGTAGATCCATTCTAGAGCCACTCTTTGAGTGAGTTAAGAATCACTTCTAAATATCATTCTTTTGGACCAGAGGAGAATGTCACTCGGGCAGCAAAAACATGTAAACTGCACACAGATTCAGGCAAAAACCTTATTATTATAAGGCAGCAGAGCTAGCCAAGGCGCCGTCATACAGCCTTGTTGCAGGTATAAATAATGAGTTACCGAAATGGCCACTTGATAAACCGATTCGAAAAGGAAAGGAACCTATAACAACTCAGAATGGATTTGTTGTGGCTGCTTCTGAGCATGGATTTATCCTACAAACAGCAGCACCATTCATGCGAATATTTACATAATATTCGTTTGTCATCTTGTCATTGCTGACAGCCTAGTGTTTAGAGTTAGCTTAAAGTTTTGGATGTACCCAGCAGAGAAAAGTTTGGCTGAAAAGGTCATGCAAGGTTTCTTTTCTTGGAGTCCCCCATATATGTTTTTTTCTCCTCCTGCAGAATTCCAAATGCTGCAAGTGAAAATCTCCAAAAGGAAGCTCGATGGGGCCGAGGTGACTATCGAGCAGATTGAGCAAACGGACTCCGTCCTGGTGGAGAACCTACACCCTGGAACCACAGCAGACCTTCTCTCTTTGTACTTTGAAAGCAATCGAGGTGGACATCAGAAGGTGAAGGAGGTCGCCATGCTGTCAGAGGGCACCGCAAAGGTGTCCTTTGAAAACTCTGAGTGTAAGTTTTACTCCATGCTGCCTTTGGTTCAGCTGTCGCCCTATTAGCATTCTCCAATGTCATAGAATGGCTCTTTTTCCTTTTTTCCCCCCTTTTTTCAGCTCTGGACCCCATACTGAATCGTCAGCATAAACTGGATGGTTCTGAGCTTATAGTGAAGGCCTACTTTGACTTCCTTCAACCTGCAAAGAGTGAACCAGCTCAGGACTCTGTAACTGAAAGCCAAGGCAGCCCAGAGAACAGCTCGGAGGCCCTGACTGATGTAGTGATGCAGGCCGGTCCGGTCCTGATGGATGCAGACCAGCCCTCTCATCCCTCCTCTCAGGCGGCCGTGGAAACTCCCGCGATCGAAACCGCAGAAGAGGTGGCGGAGGAGGCGATGGAGGATCAGGCTGAGGAAGACCAAACGCTATCGTGCCAAGTCCTCATCACCGACCCAGTAAAATCCGCTTTGTTCCAATGTAGCGCCTTTTACCAGGACACGCAGAAAGCTTACCCCAACTTTAGCATCCAGATGAAGGACGGTGAGGGTGTGGACATTTCAGGGCCTGACAGACTTCAAGTAGAGCAGCTGAAACAAAGGATCCTAGACTTTATTGGTCAGTTGGTTGAGACTAATATCCCTCTAGAGCCAGAGCAGGCAGAGTTTCTGGCTAGACCGGATGTGAAGGAGCAGCTGCATGAAGCCATGAGTCAAACTGCGTCGCCCGCCATGTACACTGTGTCAAACTCTGATGTCACTGTGACATCTTCATCCCAGGATTCAGCCCGCCGGGCATGTGACTTTCTAAAATCCCAGCTGAGCAGCTTCCGCATTCCCGTGGACGGGGAACTGCAGTGCATGCTGTATTTGCGAGAGTGGACTGAGTTCCTGCAGGCTCTGGGGTTTGTCTATGCGAAGCGCTCAGAACAAGAAGATAGTATTGATGTCCTGACACTGAAAGGGATGGAGGATGAGAAGCAGACTGCGATCCTAAAGTTTCTGTCTACACCCATTGAGAGGGAGACATTGATTTCTATGGATTCAGGAACACTGAAGTACATCCAGATTCACTCTCATCAGCTCCTGGCCGACATGGACCAGGTCTCTATTTTTCCACTCGAGGGTGAGGAAGTTTCGGGGTTAAAGGTATGTGGGTCTTTATAGTTTTTAACAAAAGAAGTAAGAATCCTTCTTTTTTTAATTTATTTTCTGATTAGAGGTTATGCTCTTCAATAATATGTTGCGTCCTTTGTGAATAAATCTGACAGATCCATGGCCATGCAGTCGCTTGTCAAATGGCAGAAGAACTCCTTCAAGGCGTCGTCTCTTCTATCTGTACCAGAACAATCACGATAAACAACCCAGGAGTAGCCCGGTTTTTGGATGAGAAGGAGTGCAGGAGCATATTTAATGAAATGGAAACTAAATTTCAGGTCCTCATCATCCTAAAGTACGAGGTCTGGCAGCCCCTACCAGACCAGGTGAGGCCACAGTGGACCAATGCAAACGGGTTTTTGAACCTTTGTGTGTCCTTTTTTCCACTTCTCCTCACAGTGATGAGTGAGCCTGTTCAGAGCTATATTGTTTTATTTTTTTCAACATACAAAAATTAGTCTAACTCTTTTCGTTCTTGCTGTTTCTTTAGACTTTAATAGATTTCCATTAACATTGAAAACCTCTTTCTTTCAATGTGAATTGAAATCTGAATTGAAAAGCTTGTAATCCAAACCGAGTAATCTCAGTGCTTACTTTGAGTAAGATAGGAATAAGTCTAGAATGAGGAAAGAAGAGTCATCGACTGTAAACAGAAACATTGAGAGTTAAAGAATACAGTTTCTCTGTACCTGGAGTCTTTAATTTTGACTTTTTTTGTTTGTCGGTTTACGCTCTTATTATTTAAATCATTAAGAACAGCTCGGAGTAGATTTAAGAAAAAAAAAACTTCTTTATTTTTCCAGGATATTTTCGAAAGTGCATGGAAGATGATGTCCCACAGAAACTTCCAGAAGGTGTCCTTGAATGGTTCTGCACAGGAGCTGAAATCAGACTCAGAGCAGATGGTTCCTAATGGAGCTTCAGGTGGAGGTAGGGTCCTCTCTTCTCCTTCATTCTCCCATTTTTTGGCAGTACTTTGACACAATGCCATATTCTATTTAAATTGTATTATTTTCTTTCCCCTTTACTCATATCTGAATGCTATTTTGGTGTTCTTTTTCATTTTTACATGTTAATACTTGTCAATACGCCAGAGGGGTTGAGGGGAAAAATTTCTGTTTGTGTGTATGTTCTGTACATGGCAGATATGTCAATATAGTCAATATACTTGACTGTAATCTTTTTACCTCTTTGTAGGTCTTTTAGAGGAAGCCAAGAAGATCGTCTCTGCTATTGATGACAGGGAGCAGGAGGAAGGGCTGACAGCGGGTGAGCTGGATGACATGGATGACATGGACCTCTACACGGCGGAGGAACCTGCCCCTCTGAAGGACGGCGCCTCTAACGGGTCAGCGGCCGAAGCCTCTCAGCTGCCAGCCGATCAGAATGCTGCCGGTGGCTCATTCGCCAGCAATTTGGAAGAAGAGGCCCAGCTATCTTTGGCTATCCAATACTCTCTGGAGTCAAGCCAGTGGTCCCTTATAGACGAAGAGGAGCAATTTCAAAAGGCCTTGGAGTTGTCTAAGTCTATGATCCAAAATGAACATTGCTCCGGCGGTGTTGACAGGAGCAGCCGGACAGAGCCAAAGAAAAAGGGATGTGGCAATGCCTCCTTACAGGAGACGATAAAAGCAGCCAACACCGTCCAGCTGGAGGTGTTCGCCGGCTACGACAGCGACCTGGTTCGGGTGGACATTGCCTTCAATAAGAAGGTGAGCTTGAGGCAGGTCGATGAGAAACTGGAGCATAGGTGCATAAGCAAGATGAGCGACTACCACTGGAAATGTTTGGAGATGATCCAGCGGAAGCATGCCGTGGAGCTCCAAGTCCAGGGAACCATCGTGGCCGTGTCCGGGTTTCAGGATTACGTGGCCGGAGCCGTCGCCGACGTCAAGCTGCTGCTGGACAAGATCTCCAACTCGTTAACGGACGAGGAAATCCTGAAGACCGTCCGGTGGGAGCAGCACGAGCCGGCCTCCTTAAAACCGACGGCCTATTCTCCTGACGCCATCGTGTTCATCGAGAACTCTTGGAGGATGAAGCTGAAGAAAGTTGACATCTTACTGGACAACCAGCCCCACATTATTGACTTTGAGAAGATGGAGGAATACAACATAGCCTCAGGAAAAGCTGTGACCATCAGCAGGACGTTGCCTGAATTGGTGGATTTGACCAAAGACTTACCAGGTAAATAGAAATTTGTCATTGACGCTTAAGACGTTAAGCCAGCTTCCTCTTCCATATCTTCCTTTTTTATAGCCTGAACTTGAGCTCCTTGTTGGGTTCATTCGCCATAAAAGGTGCCTTTGAAGAGTTCCTGGCTCTCTAAGGAGTTCTATATCACTCTAAATCCTCCGTCATGGATGGATGCAAAGACGTGAACTGGCTGGTGCCAAACAACAGCTTGACTCTGAGAGGTACATTTTGAGGAGTGAGAAAGCTGTATCTGTTGATACTGGTCCCAGAATCCCCACATCGGTGTTCTGGTCTCAGCCGGCAGATAAAATAAGGCCCTATCAACTTTTTGCTACATGAAACAAATAACTTGAGGGGATGTGTTTTCTTGAAGAAAGCATTGTTGAATTCCACTAAATGGAGCAATGGCTTCTGACTCTTCCTACCGGTTCCAGTGTTGTGGGCTGGAAATTATTGGATAAGGCTTTTATCCCAATGAAACTGGATTATATTGGGCTGGAATGGAATGGTGTCATTGAATGGCCTAGAGATGGCATTTGTTGTGGTGTTCAGCTTGTAATCGGGTCATTTAGATCCTCTAATGTGTCACAGAGTCCTTCCAACAGTGTGTGGATGAGTAACCCGCTGTGGGGCTCATTACTAATGTGAGCTTCTCTTAGGTGATGGAAGCACTTGTGGCTGTGGGTTTTTTCAGGGATGTTTGCCATGTCTTACTCTTTGACTTTCACTCTTGCTAGCGTTCGTTGAACCGTATCAGCCGATTGACTACATTCAGTTTTCAGCTGTCCATCCACATACGTTTAGGTTTAAATGTACAAAAACAGAGCTTCTTTCTCTTCAGACACCACAAACTTGTTAAAGATGCCACAGAGAGCTTGAGAAAAACCAACTGCAATATTCAGCAGACCCTTTGGGGGATTACATGGTGTTTTGGGTTGTTTTTTTTTACTCAGTAATGGAAAATCTGAACCTTTTCAGGATCTTTACTGTGTCACTGACATGCTCTAGCGGAGAGAATTTAAGATTTTGCAAGGAGATGTTGTAGATCCCTGATGGCAGAAGGTGGCTCAGGGGTCAGAAAAGTAAGACTCTGAGCATCATGTTTACTAAGTATTTTTTTTGGAACTTTTGTCATTTTGCTAACATCTGTGGCTTGGTTATAACAGAAATTTTAAAAGTAAAATATTAAATGCAATACACTAACTGAGCCATTTGGTTTGAACAGAGGAGGAATGCTCTCTGCTGTCGAACCTACCCGAAGCATCCAAAGTGGACGAGGAGTCGGACGAATTCCAGAATGTGGTGAAGAGCTTTTATGAGACCATACAAGATTACCACAGCAGAATCCGGATCATCAAGGTGAAAAATGAGCTTTACTGCAGTTATTTATTTATGTTTTAGGTTTTGATGTTAACACCAACTCATTTTCATTCGTTTTTCTTTTCTAAAGGTGGAGAAGCTAATGAATCGGCTGCTGTACAATCAGTACAAGCTGAAGAAGCTGAGCGTGATGCAGAGATCCAGCCACCCTGAAATCGAGCGGACGCTCTACCACGGCACCAGCGAGACCAGCGTGAAAGAGATATGTGTTCACGGGTTCAACAGGAGCTTCTGTGGGAAGAACGGTAACTTTTTATCACACCGTGTCTCAAAACATTGTTTCTCTACCCATCTAACTTTTTTGTTCTTTCTCTGTCCACGTAGCTACCGTTTATGGACAGGGGGTGTATTTTGCCGTCAACTCGGCTCTGTCCGTCCAGGAACAATACTCGCCCCCAAACGCGGATGGATACAAGTTCATCTTTATGTCAAAAGTCTTAACAGGCGACTTCACCAAAGGCTGCCATGCGATGAAGACGGCCCCCCTGAAGGAGACGGGGGACATCCCCCTCCGATACGACAGCGTAACCGATGACATCACCAAGCCCACCATGTTTGTGATCTTCAACGACACGCAAGCTTTTCCTGAGTATCTCATCACGTGCCAGCGAATCCACCGCTGAAGGAAAGAGCCCACGCGTCTGTCTGGAGGGGGAAAAAAGACCCGTGATGTCACCTTTCAATGTTTATACCTCCATTGTAAAAGTGCAATTGAATGTCCAAGGGCTTTTTTTTTTCTTTTTATATCGCATCCTTTCGAGCTGTTCAAACTTAGACGAATCAGGCAAAATCAAGCAAATAAATCAATTAGGCACACCCTAAGCGCAGCCTCCCTCAGAATGCTGTGGTCCTCACCACAGTCTGCACGTTACCAGCAGTCAATATCCATCATTTTGGAGACCGGAATTGAGGAATTCGATCTATTTTCATTAGCTACCCGAAAGAATATTGTTTAAAAAATTTGTTCAAAACAAGCATACATTTATTAAGGGGAAATAAGCCTTTATTTCAACCCACAGGGCACAATAACTACTTTTTTGTGTCATTGTGGTTTGAACAAAACAATGAATTAACAGAAACAAAGCAAAGCCCCACTGCATGTATTCAAAGCTGTAAATTCAAATTCGGTGGCTGTTTTAGGGACTCGCAAAAAACAAAGAGGGCTGATTGGACTGATTCATTGTGCACTTTTACCAATAGGAATCCCAGTTTTTGATTTACCCATGTGGTCAAATTTGATCTTTTGCCTCGTCGCGTAAGAATAGCTGCTGAATTCATCTTAAGTGGAGCACGCACCACACTAACCAAAGGGTTGCTTTTTATTCCAAAAGGTCCACATGAGCTCTGTTGTGTTGTAGCGTTTTAACCTTTTTTCATTCATTACACGTTGAACGGAGGTGCTACGGACTTATGTCTGGCTCTCCGTTTTCAAAAGGCGTCGGACCGTGACCTCTGTGGCGGTCATCTGTTTGATCTCCTCCCACCTGAACACAGTCTGCAGAATTTGTGGACGTTATGAATAAAGCACAGTGTCTGCTGAATGTTGGAAGTTTTCAGGTAAGATTGTACTTAACATTTGTGCTGCCAACAACACGTTATCTTCCTTCTTTCTTGTTTTTTTATTTTTTATGTTTGTACTTTTCATCCAAGCAGTAAATACGAGTTTGTGGTCTCAGCTGATATCCCTTTTCATTTGAAAGAAAAATAAAAATTGGAATGGGAAACTTATGAAGCTCTTTTTCTATTTATTCCAGCTGTTTGGTTTTTTTTCGGGGGGGGGTTCAATTTATCAGAAAGCTTCAAATTACAGACATAAAGAAATGTGTTAAACAGGAATAATGCAGACATAATCTATTTTTAAATTGTACAACAACTGAAATTCTAAAAGTTAACATTTATTTTTTCCCCAATAGATGTATAATTAAAGAACACATAACTTTATACTTACATCTTAAATAGTATAACTTTAATTATCAATTAAATATAAACTGTGAAAACTCTTCTGTTATGCACTTAATTTTAGAATGTTAATATTATTTTCACCCATTATTCTAATTATCCTATTTCATGTTTTGTACTCCTAACATTCCTTAAAATTCCCTTATTTTTCAGTTATGTAATTGCCTTTTAACAGGGTCCTGTTATGGCACATTATTTTAGTTTGGTGGTAGGATGGATTGTATAGAATGAATAAAAGAGTAAGAGTATTTTTTATCATATTTGGATTTATTTATTTAATTAGATTTGGATGAGAACACTTTTTGAAGATATAATGTATATGGTAAAATACACTTAAAGTTAGTGTTGCAAAAATATACCATAGTGGAGTTTGGTTAAGACAAAAACCTTGAAAACGTCTGTTCCGCTCATACAATTAATTTGTAGACTGTAGGGGGCAGTATAACACCTTTGATTATCTGATCTGCCAAAAAGAGAAACGCAGAAGAAGAACACCGGCTATACGACAACCACAACACAGCTAACGGCCAGTCTGCCTGGCTATTATCCAGGAGAACCTTTAGTTGGTGTCCCATTAAATATGACCCACCTAAATTAAATCGAAGCGCAGATAATAAAGCGAAAAGGGCCGGCAACGTATCAGACATAGGTACGTTGACAAGTTTAATTCATAATTTACCAAAACACGCCAAACACAGTCTCGTGCTGGTGCTAGCTAATGTGCTAGCTTTGGGAGCATGAGCGGTTTGCTAACTGTTGCAACCAGGTTTTTCCATAGATTCTAAACCTGAAGCTAACTAGTTCTGTGAGATGTACACTTTGGTTTTAACGACAAAAGTGGAAGCTAACTGGACACAACAGGGACAATGTTATAACTTGACAATACAATCTATGAAATTAAGACTGTTTTAAATGGCGAGAAAGCAAACGTTCGCATAGCTGGAAGCATTTTATTAGCCAGTTTCATAGCAATAATTCGGGGCTTGAATTTCTTATCAAACGGCAGCAGGTGAACAAAAGTCACTGTAGTTTGTCAGAGGTTTAACTAACACCATGAAATTCTTAAATTTAACTTTGAAAGGTTAATCGTTTTGTATTGATTAACTTTGAAGGAAAACTTTCAAATGAAGAGAGGCGAAGGGAATTGTTGACGTGAGCGTTGTCACCTGCCAGATGCTGAGGGCAGCCCTCCAGGATGTATGCAGTGTACAGGCAAGCCCACACCCCCACTGCTGTGGAGTTTTCCGTCTACTGCAACTTCATATCCAGCCAGGAGAAAAATCTGGTGGTCGCTGGAACCTCTCAGCTTTTCGTCTACAGGATCATCCATGATGTGGAGGTAATCTTTGTCTGCTTTGGCTTGTTGTTGGGAATCCCTAGCTAAAAGGTTCATTTTGTGGCTGACACCTGTGTTGTCATTTCAGAGTACCTCCAAGGCCGACAAGCCATCCGGTATGCACGGGCATCTTATTCTGATACACGTTTTAATGCACGGAGGCTGCATTGAAGCTCCTCTGATTTTACTTTATATGTTACAGATGCCAAAACCCGTAGAGAGAAGCTGGAGCAGGTGGCGTCCTTTTCTCTCTTTGGCAATGTGATGTCAATGGCCAGCGTGCAGCTGGTGGGAGCCAACAGAGATGCTCTGCTCCTCAGCTTCAAAGATGCAAAGGTAGGACTGAGGCGGTAGTCCACCACCAAACGGAGTGGCTTTACGTCTGTCCTTTATTGATCTGTGTGTGTGTTTGCTCTCCCGCCAGTTGTCTGTGGTGGAATATGACCCTGGAACACATGACCTGAAGACGCTGTCTCTCCATTACTTTGAGGAGCAAGAGCTCAGAGTATGTAAAAGGGAATTTGGAAGGAAGATTTCACTGGCAATTCAGGTTTTATCTGACCGTCTCTTTCTCTTTTTTCTAAATATATATTTTCAGGATGGATTTGTGCAGAATGTTCACATCCCCATCGTCCGTGTGGATCCGGAGAATCGCTGTGCCGTCATGCTTGTTTATGGCACCAAGCTGGTGGTTCTGCCTTTCAGAAAGGACACGCTGACCGATGAGCAGGAGGGCGGAGTTGGAGAAGGGTACGTCTGAGCTCCACAAGTCCTGCGTGCGTCTCTCCCTCCAGCTCATGTGAACGCTGTGTGTCCTCTGCAGACCCAAGTCCAGCTTCCTGCCCAGCTACATCATCGATGTCCGCGAGCTGGACGAGAAGCTGCTGAACATCATCGACATGAAGTTCCTCCACGGTTACTACGAGCCCACGCTGCTCATTCTGTTCGAGCCCAACCAGACCTGGCCCGGGTGAGCTTCTGTTTGCCTTCTGAACAGCGTCTCTGGCTTTAAATGTGCCAGCTCCCAGACATCAACTCCTGCCACATGCTCCTTCCCCCAGGCGCGTGGCTGTTCGCCAGGACACATGCAGCATCGTCGCCATCTCCCTCAACATCATGCAGAAGGTCCATCCCGTCATCTGGTCTCTCAGCAACCTGCCCTTTGACTGCACCCAGGTCATGGCCGTTCCCAAGCCCATCGGTGAGCTCTGTGAACCCATCTCCTGTCGCCCCTCATCGCCAGTGTTCGCTAAGCTCTCGGCCACGCGCCGCTTTCCTCACAGGTGGCGTGGTGGTGTTCGCTGTGAATTCGCTGCTGTATCTGAACCAGAGCGTTCCTCCATACGGGGTTTCCCTAAACTCTCAGACCACCGGGACCACGTCCTTCCCCCTGCGTGAGCACCATCGCTTTGATCAGGTTTTGCGCCTGGCGCTTGTGCTTCAAATGATGACCCGCGTTTGTCCTGCAGGTGTGCAGGAAGAGGTGAAGATCACGCTGGACTGCGCTCAGTCCGACTTTATCGCCTACGACAAGATGGTCATCTCGCTGAAAGGAGGGGAAATGTGAGCCTTTGGTCAAATGTGATCTCCCATGTAAGGGCTGGTGACTGACTGTGGTTTTCCCTGCAGCTACGTGTTGACCCTCATAACCGACGGCATGAGGAGCGTGCGGGCTTTCCACTTCGACAAAGCTGCAGCCAGCGTCCTCACCACCTGCGTAAGGAAAAGCCTCCTTAATAGTTTCCCTCTGCACATAAATGGAAGGAGGAGCTTGTTTTGTTTTTTCTCAAGACCTGCCAAAAATAAATGGAAAGGTGACTGAAAGAGTTTGAATCCTGCTCCTCTTGCCCAGATGGTGACCATGGAGCCCGGCTACCTTTTCCTGGGCTCCCGCCTCGGGAACTCCCTGCTCCTGAAGTACACGGAGAAGCTGCAGGAGACGCCGGCAGAGGAGGGCAAAGACAAGCAGGACAAAGAAAAAGATAAAGACAAGCAGGCAAGGAGGGAGGGGTCAGAAGTTCTCAGCTTAAAGCGTTGTTTGCACTGGTCGTGGGGCTTTTCCATTAGTCTTTATTCAGTCCTGCTCAGCTTTTAGGTAGTACTCCTTTTCAAATGTGGTTCACCTGACCAATGACGTCGTCTGTTGTGACACGTGACAAAGTAACAGTCAGTGTTTCTCTGAGGATGTTTGGTCCATTCTCAATGCGTAGTGTGCCCCATACGTGTTCTTGTTAGGACAAAAGTGTCTGCACGGGTCAGTCACAGGTGCTCTTCCATGCTCATACATGAAATGAAGGAAAACACCCCAAACCATCACACATGTTGGCTTTTGATCCTTTTGCAGACAACCGCTCGGTCAGTTTTTTTCCCCAATCTTTGGCACGTAAAAAGCAGAAGTCCACATTGTATTTATTTAATCCCAAAAGCATTGCTGACACAGATTGATCCAACCTATGATGTAGTCAGATCAGATGTGGCTCTAAATTCAGGATTTTGTCAGAGCAGAGCAACAGTTTACTAACACTTTAAGTGACCGCTGAGAGTTGTTGTTCAGCTGTCTCACAGAGGAAACGTGAAAACAGCAATTGATAGCAGCATCCTACAAAAAAAAAAAGCACAAACAATTAAACTTCAACTCAGTTTGTAGACTGGACACATTTGAGTCTAACTGAGCCGGGTTTTAGAGGCTCAAAGTTGGTCAGACTGATACAGCAATGATGTTATTTCAGGCTAAATCAAAAGTATTTGCGTCCTTGCTTCGCCTCAGCTGACACCTTCACCTGCCACCGGTTAAAATTATGATCTCACAATCTTCTTTAAAACCGATCCAATTTCTGTTATGCGTTGTCGGCATCATGTAGACATTTCCTTGTTGAAACCAGATTTTTGAAAAGACGGAAGTGATCTAATTCGCCAGCTTGTCCCTCAGAATAATTACTTTCCTGGAATGGCTGCTTCCAACACACAGGAGGAGCCTCCCAGCAAGAAGAAGCGAGTGGACTCCTCCGCCAACTGGACGGGTATGTTTCCCACCATTCACCCACCAGGTCCCCTAACCGCTCTGCCTCACGTGGAACGTCCCTGTTTTGCCAGATGAAGTGGACGAGATCGAGGTGTACGGAAGCGAAGCCCAATCGGGCACTCAGCTGGCCACCTACTCCTTTGAGGTAGGCCAGCTTTCTGTGTCCCGCACTTATTGAGCAGATTTACTGGGAAACAGAGCAGGACGAAGGTCTCCTCCCGTGTTCTCCTCCAGGTGTGCGACAGCATACTGAACATCGGGCCCTGTGCCAACGCCTCCATGGGCGAGCCCGCTTTCCTGTCTGAGGAGGTACGCACGCCCCCCCACACCCGCTGGCGTTCCCGCCCACACGTGGAATGCCTCCACAAGGTCCACTCAGACGTGTGTCTTCCCCACAGTTTCAGAGCAACCCCGAGCCTGACCTGGAGGTGGTGGTGTGCTCCGGCTACGGGAAGAACGGCGCCCTGTCCGTCCTCCAGGTCAGTCCTCGTCTCCATTCCCAAATCGGAGTGACCGCACCGTCCTGAAACCTTTGGCGGCGAGGGCCGTCCGCCACAGGCCCTGCGACGGTGCTAAAGTGAAGTCTGGGTTTACCACGGCTGCTTCAGAGTTCGACGAAGTAGCCTGTAAACGGCCCAGATACAGACGGCGCCCGCGTCCTTTGCACCCGCTGTGACCCTTCCTGTCCCCCCCCACTTCTGTTTTCAGAGAAGCATCCGACCACAAGTGGTCACCACGTTTGAGCTGCCGGGCTGCCACAACATGTGGACCGTCATTTCAAGCGAGGCCAAGGAGGAGAAAAAAGTAACGGCCAGCCAGGTTCCGGCTTGTCCTCGGCCTTCTCAGCGTGTCTTTACCGGTCTGTTGTGCTCTCCCCCCACCCGCCGCCCACCCAGGCCGCCAAGAGCGACGAGCCGGAGGACGGGGTGAAGGCCGAGACCGAGGACGAGGGCGAGGATGGGGAGAAGGAGAAAGAAGGGACGGAGAAGGCGGAGGAGAAGCCGGAACCTCCCATGGAGGACGACGGCAAGAAGCACGGCTTCCTCATCCTCAGCCGGGAGGATTCCACCATGGTTGAACCACCACCATTTCTCTATTTATTTATCCCCTCCCCAAGCAGGGTTTTCAAAGCCGCGTCAGGGGACGCTTTTCCCAGTTCATCAGTGAGGAATGGCTCTGTGTCCTGCTCTCTCCTAGATCCTTCAGACCGGGCAGGAGATCATGGAGCTGGACACGAGCGGCTTTGCGACCCAGGGGCCCACCGTGTTCGCCGGCAACATCGGAGACAACCAGTACATCATTCAGGTCTCACCCATGGGACTTCGACTTCTGGAGGGAGGTAAACTGGGCAGTTTATTTTCTAAAAGAGGTCCTAGAGAAACGAGGAAAAGGGCCCTTTCAGACAAGCTTACCGTCCCTTCTTTCAGTAGCCTTCAGGAATAGTTCTCCTGGCCTCATGAGGGGCACCCGGAAGCTCTTCTTTGGATGCTGGCTGCCTTCCGTTCTGTTCTCTGTTAGATGATACCACACTGCCTCAGTAATCATGAGGTCCGGGCTCCGGGGAGGATTCATCCTTCCAGTGGAAGGATTCCTCCTTTCATCAGACTTTGAACCCACTGGTTGTTTCCCTACAGCATAGCACGGCCTTTTCTGTCAATTTCCCCTCCTAATGAATGTCCTTCATACAGCCACACCTCTCCACTTGAAAACTATTTCTGAGACTTTGAATCTGATGTCATCTTTTTCTTGAACAGTGTGCCTCATTTCCAGCAAAGATGAATCTGCTCCGCGATGACAAAAATGCAATTTTACGTCAGTCAAAACTGAAATGTTTTCAAAGAGGCAAAAAAAAGAAAACAGAGCAAATATTGTCTCTGTGACCGGCTGCCGATAGACGTTCCCTAAAGAAATCCTTTAGAAATAGGCTCTCTGCAAAGCCGCTAGCTGTAGTTTTGATGTAAACGTGAGCCCATAGAGGCTCTGTTCCTTAGAGCACACCCATCTGAAAATGGTTGTTCAGTTAACTGGACTAAAGAACGAGGAGAAAAAGCCAGAGTGCAAATGGGAAGACGCCCCTAAGAAAGTCTGCAGAAAAGCCCAGGGTCTGATCACCACTTATGGACATGAGAAACACAAAGGAAACACAATATCTCAGATACATCTGTGGCTCCTCATCTGGGAGCCTCATGGTTTAAAGGGCTTAAAACACATTCCTGTAAAATTCATGGTGAACACATGTCTCCAGCTATTCCTAGTTTTCTGTCTCTTATTCCACCTTCTTTTCCATGCCTTCTGCCTCCAGTGAAACAGATCCACTTCATCCCAGTGGACCTGGGTTCTCCCATAGTGCATTGCTCCGTGGCGGACCCGTACGTGGTCATCATGACCGCCGAGGGAGTGGTCACCATGTTCGTGCTGAAGAACGACTCCTACATGGGGAAGACGCACCGGCTGGCCCTGCAGAAGCCGCACATTCCCTCGGTGAGTGACAGAGCTAACTAAATGGCCGCGGCGAGCCTCTCCTGCGGGCGCCACCCTGACGGCGCCCCTCTCGCCCAGCAGCAGTCCCGCGTCATCACGCTGTGCGCCTACCGGGACGTGAGCGGCATGTTCACCACCGAGAACAAGATCAGCTGCGCCGTGAAGGAGGACGCCGCCGCCGCCGCCGGGAGCCTGTCGGAGGCCGAGACCGTCATCCAGGAGCTGAGGTGAGGGCCGCCGCCGTCCGGCCGCCGCTGGCCCCGCCCCCGTTCCAAACGGGCTGACCGCAGGACCCCCCTGCCGTCTGCGCAGCAACACGGTGGACGATGAGGAGGAGATGCTGTACGGCGACTCCAACGCCAGCGCTAAGGAGGAGTCGGGCCGCGGGCTGATGGCGCCGGCGGGCTCGGGGGGCGAGGGAAACCCCAGCAAAGCAGAGCCCACCCACTGGTGTCTGATCATCAGGGAGAGCGGGGTGATGGAGGTACGTCGTCAGATCAGAGGTCCACCACTTGGATGTTAGGCATTTTAAAATCATATTTTAAGAGCCAAAGAGACAAAAATTAGTCATAAAAAGTCCTCTTGGACGTTTAGAGAATTCTATTCAAACTAAACTTATTATCCATCAAAATATGAAGACCACAAAAGTCGTTTTAAAAGAAAGTACGCTGTGAATTTAGCCCTCAAAGCCTCTCGCTTCGGCTCCCTCTTTCCCCCGTCCTCGGACAGATTTACCAGCTGCCCGACTGGAGGCTGGTGTTCCTGGTCAAGAACTTCCCCGTGGGCCAGAGAGTGCTGGTGGACAGCTCCTCCGGTCAGTCGGCCGCGCAGGGCGAGGTCAAGAAGGAGGAAGTCACCCGACAAGGAGAGATGCCGTTAGTCAAGGAGGTGTCCCTGGTTTCCCTCGGCAACAATCGCAGCAGACCCTATTTGCTGGTAAGTTTTTTTCTCCTTTTGACCCCGCTCAGTGGAGAAGCTTGTCGAGTAAGAAAACTTAAACCCGCTGAAAACTCTTGTCCCGCCCTCGAGGTCCACGTGGAGCACGAGCTTCTGATCTACGAAGCCTTCCCCTACGACCAGCAGCAGCCGCAGAACAATCTGAAAGTCCGCTTTAAAAAGGTAGGAGGGGGGAGGGGGGGGAGGCCCCGGATATCGGAGCTAACGGGGGCGCCGCCCTGCCTACAGGTGCCCCACAACATCAACTTCAGGGAAAAGAAGTCCAAGCTGAGGAAGGAAAAGAAGGCGGAGGGCGGCGAGGAGGCCGCGGTGCTGAAGAGCCGCATCGCCAGGTTCCGATACTTCGAGGAGATCTCCGGCTACTCGGGGGTGAGAGGGACATTTTTAAAAGCCTTTCTAACTATTTAGGAATAAAAAAGCCAGCTCTTGTTGATCACGCTCTGCCGCCGGCGCTGTGGCAGGTGTTCATCTGCGGCCCCTCCCCTCACTGGATGCTGGTCACCTCCCGGGGCGCCCTGAGGCTCCACCCCATGACCATCGACGGCCCCATCGAGTCCTTCTCTCCATTCCACAACATCAACTGTCCCAAAGGCTTCCTCTACTTCAACAAGCAGGTACGGGGAGTGTGTTTCTTTGGCTGTCGCTGGTCAGAGGGGGGGCAGAGGTGACGGGGAGCTGAGCGGGACGGAGCAGCGTTAGGGACAGGAGCCCTCTGGCTAGCAAGATGGAGCAAAGCAGTCACTGGACTTTTTTTAAAAGGTCTTTTCCTGGTGGTTTGGCAGTCAAACGTTTAGCAGCCACACAAGGAAACCATCCATCCATCCATTATCCTAACCGCTTATCCCCTAATGGGGTCAGGGGGGGCGGAGCCTAACCCAGTAGCCAATGGGGAGAGCTGGACAGTCCCCAGTCCATCACAGGAGAGACACACAAGAGACACACAAGGACCCACAACCACACACACTCACACTAAGGGCAGTTCAACCAACCTAACATGCAGGTTTCTGGACGGTGGGAGGAAGAACACACACACACAGGAGAAGATGATGTGCGTGCTCATGTGGGAGCAGTGAGGAGGAGCGTTAGATCCCTCACTGACATGAGATGGTAGTGCTCAGCTTAGGTGATGTGTGTGTGTGTGTGTGTGTGTGTGTGTGTGTGTGTGTGTGTGTGT
>CAJRST010005557.1:813571-832659 GCA_907169785.1 Menidia menidia | reverse complement strand
TATCTATCTATCTATCTATCTATCTATCTATCTATCTATCTATCTATAGAGAGAGAGACAGATTATTTTTATTTAAGATAATATATTTTAAGATTTTATTATGTAGGTATATATATACTGTATATATAGAGGAGCCATTACATGCTGGTTGCTAAGAGCACAGAAAGTTTGTGAGCTGTTGGTGGGTGGGTGTGAATATTTGTAGGCACACAGACAGGATGGATAGATCCTGAATGCACGCTCTGGTGGGAGGAGGACTGACATAAGACATGGTTGATTATAGAAGAGCTTTTGTGGTACAAGTGAGAATATTTTAGTGTCTCACTTTTCAGAGAGACTTCAGCGCACAGGATTCATTACTATGACTTTGAGGATCAACATGTTTAACATAAGACAATATGAGGTAAACCCCGTCTGCTCCACTGGGGCCTAACCAGCTGGACCTGTTCTTGGTTTCCAAAAAGTCCAGTTGCCTTTATTTAAGTTCTTGTGACTTGGATGATTAAGAATCTACCCTAACAGAACTTATCTTTTACCTTTGCTGTTACACAGCAGGGTAATAGTTTTTCCACTTGCTTAAAAACTGAGTGATTACAGTACTCTCAGTTAATTTACCCACACGTTTAAAGGCCTATTCCAAAGCTAAGTGTGCCACAAGACACTGATGTAGTCTTACTCACATGTTACAGAACCTTGCATCAGTTTTTCTCATGGGTTCAACAGACCCAAAGCTCATAAGTTTAATGGAAAGTTTGAGTAATAGGAATATACACCACACACTCGCGCACAAGCACACTGACAAATGTACAAATATATATATGTGTGAGTAAGTCATTTGACTTTTTTCTGTATGTACAGTGTCTCAAATAAAATTGGCAAAAATGTTTAATAAAAATAAAGAGGAAGTAGGATTCATATTTCAAAATAAATGTTGTAAAGTAGCTCATTACGCCTTATCCAATTACATTTACGTCACTCTCGGCAGTGACAGGGAATGTAATACGACAGTGAGATATTTCCAAGTGTATGAAATGCAGCTGGATAGTTAATGAGTCCTGGAGAACCGTTTAAGATCAGACTTAATCTGTTTAACTTTTATTCTGAAACTCGGTCGAAGCGCGGTGGGGTTAGGGTCGGAGCCGCTCTCTTCTACCGGATGCTGTGGCGACTCGTGTCGGTGCGGTGTTGCGCTTTCCTGTTTACGGGCGGGAAGAGCGAACGGAGCTGACTGTGGAGGCTGCAGGGTTTAAATCTCCCGCACACTGGTTTTAATCGTCCCCCGTGCCGATGCTTTACCCGTCGCGCTGAAACGCGGGGCGTCGCGAGGCGTGCTGAGCTGCCCCCCGGGTGCCGCGGCTGAACACTGAGGGGATTGGTGCGGCGCGCGGGGCAGATGGAGGGTCCTCCCGCTGGTTCTGGCGGTGGCGGCGGCGTTGGTGCGGGTCCGGCGGAGGGCCCCACGGTGCAGGTTGCGGATATGTGCTGGCCGACCGGGGCTCTCCCTTTACGGCTTCTGGAGTGGAAGGTCAAACCCGGCACTCTTGTTAATGTGGACTCCGTGTTAGCAGTTTGTGCTCCTATCGCTCAAGATAAGGGGGCAGAGGCTGCCAGGCTGCCGGAGAAGAAGGTGAAATCGGACCGTGCTGGAGTAGTGAAGGAGCTATGCTGTCAGCTTGGACAAATCATTCCTCCCGGGTGAGTCACTCGCCGCTTATACGCCGTAGATATTAACCGCTCTGGCCCTGGTTCTGAAAGGCCTCAGGCCGTGTGGCACTTGAGTTTTGGGGTGACTTTTGCATCTACTAACTTCCAACATTAGTTACACGTTAGTTAGCCAAAGAAGCTAAACCTGCTAACTTGCTAGCATGTAAGCTAGTCAAGTCAAGCCGGTCAAAATAAACAAACAAGCACGGAACCATCATCTTCACAATAAAAGTGCAGTCCTCCAATTTGGTTGTTTATTAACTTTTTTAAGTATTATATTCCGCGCCTGGTATTTCTTTAACTATCAAACGGAGTTAGATATATTGCTTTCTTACTTATTTACGGCTGATCTTTTGTAAAGTCACCGTAATACTTACAGGAACTTAAACATCTTATTTTATTTTGAAGCCAAACGCCACGCTGAGGTCTGCCTCCTGCGTGTTTTTCTGACGCGAGCGTTTCTCGCGTGTCGCAAGTGTGCAAAGGCTGACTAGGTTCAGGTTTACAAGTGACATAGAGGGTTTTCCTTCTTAACGAGCACCAGTTGGTTTTTATGCATTGCTTTTTTATTTTTAGTCATAGCATACACACTAAAGATATCGCCATTTGTCTATTTAGGTGTGAGGAAAAGGAAGGGTACGAATTGGATGTGTCCTATCAGTTCAAAACATTCACAACTCAGCTACGAAGCTGATTGGATTACGGTCACACCTGAGCGGTGCGCGCTGCCTTCAGGTGCTGCTTGGTCTTAAAAACAAACAAATAAGCTCTGGTTTCTTTATAAACCACCGATTTATAAAAACAAAAAAAACCTATGTAATTGTGTTTCTCTTTTTGTTTTTGTGTTTTGTCAACTTAAAAAAGTCAGTACCTTTTTAAAAAAAAAAAAAAAAAAAAAGAAGGTAAAATAGTATTTAAAAAATCATACATATATCTATATATATATAGATATATGTAAATATGATATTTAAAAAGTGCCTGCTGCCTGTAACATCCCTAACGGAATAAAGGGACTGAGGTGTAATCTGGTTCCATGTTGTTAAAGGTTTGTTTACATTAGCTAGAGTTGTAACAACTGTCCATCTTTGTTCACCTTGCAGAGTATGTAGTATGTAAATACATATAGCGCACACCGTGTTTTAAAAGTTCGCAAAGGCCCATTTAGTTTGCATCAGGTGCATGTAGGCCTTACAAATGCAAATGGGGGATTCCGTTTGTAGGCAGAGCTGACTTTTGTGTTTTGACTGTCTTTTTGTTCTCTTTCCAGGGGTGTCATTGTCAGAATTGAAGAATGCAGCCATCCCATAGTGATGAAGGGTCTCTGTGCCGAATGTGGCCAGGATCTTACCCAGTAAGGACCCTCGTTCTTTTTCTGTTGAAGTATCTGGTTTCATCGCCATTTTTGCTGCTTCCACACAATCCATGAAATGATGTAAAAGTTAAAGTGTTCCACACACCCAACACCAATGAGTAGTAACAGTGTAGACCTTCAACATCTTAGGCATGAAACATCCACTGAGACTGATTATGTTTGAGATGGATTTTGTTTAATTTAATGCCATTGGCACCAGAGTCCTTGAATAGTGCCCTGTGTCACTTTGACACAGATGTTTAGTATTACTGCCTTCAGGCAGACTTTGAGGGGAATATGTCATTTTGGAGATTCCGTAAAACTTAGTGTTATTGTCTTATTGAGGCTGGTTTGATAAAGAGATTGACTGAAATGATGCCTTTGCTTACACTCAGCAGCCCATAATGCATGTCATAATCGCCCGGTGGCAAGGTAATCGTAGTACAACAACATGTTTCAGAAAAGAAGAAAGAAGATATAAGCTTGGTGAAAAAGCTCCCAGCACTGCAGCCTGAAAAGCTGCTAAGTTTAGCAACTTGATGGATCCTTCGCCTCCCATTCACAATGTGCTCAAGGACCTGAGAGATGCACAAAGTACCTGACTCCCACTGTTTTTCGTCCCCCCCCCCCCCCCCCCCCCACCCCCCCCCGGCCGAATGGGAACCAGCAAACTCCCATCTCCACAGCAACAGTTTCCATGGTGCACAGCGTCCCTGAACTGATGGTCAGCTCTGAGGTGCGTCATGCTGTGGAGACGAGCCTGGAAGACCTGGGTGCCCAGTCAGACCAGACCGGCCACCCACTCACACGCAGGGCTAAACACTTATGGATTCATTCAGCAGCCAGCCTCAAACTTAATCCTTAAAGGCAATTAATAGACTTTTAAAGGCAGGTTTAAAGAGTGTTACTTCAGTAGTGAAGCCAATAAATAAAGAGTGTAATCTGCTTTATGTTCTGTTCTGCTCAAGATGGCAAGTTTTCCACAGCCAGCATTTATCACATTAACTGGAAAAGGTCTTATTATTATCTTATTATCTGGAAAGGTTATCCTTATGGACTAAAAGTCAGTAACATCGGTTAATGTATTAATGCATACAGATCAGTTTAAAGCGTTACAGATGGCTCAGCAACAACGGGAGCGTTCTGATTGAAAGTGACAGACTTCCACACCTGGATGTGTGCTAGAGATTGAACCAAGCTGATGAGGTTTCCTTTCACAGACACTGTTGAACAAATCTCTTTATCTCTTTATCCACTAAAAGGCAGTCTCATGATGCTCCCTCCATAAGAGAGCAACTTCTAGAGATGCTAAAGGGAGCGCTTAGAGTATAGCTTACTGTTTTTTTTTGTTTTGTATTTAGCTTTTTACCTTCATAAACTGCTGCTTCCTTCCATCATCCCCACAGCAAGCAGAGCAGCTAGGCAGAGAAGACCAGCAGAGACTCCACCGGAGCAAAAAGCTGGTCCTCATGGTGGATCTGGACCAGACGCTGATTCACACCACCGAGCAGCACTGCCAGCGTATGTCCACTAAGGTAGTGCGATTCCTCCGGTGGCGTTCTCACACTCACTAAGGGTGTTGTTTTATGACGGCGCTGACAGAAATCGCGATGTTCTCAGAATATGATGTCGACACGAGGTCGATCAAACACTTCTGATTTGGTCACGGTTTGCTCTGGTACGATAGAAGAGCTTTTTTTCTCCATCGTGTTCTGACATGAAAACGATATTGTTCATATGAATCTTTCTGGCTGCAATAATTGGGGTAATGAACATCTTATGAGTCCTTAAACTTCAGCGAGGCAGCGTTTTTTTCTTTCTCAATCCATCACCTATTAGAAATGTTTGGCTCAGAGCTGAACAGAGCCACGTTTGAACCTGGAATCAATCCCATGCTGTAAACTAGCTGTTATTTTGGGGACATTACTGATAAAAAAACAATCCCAGAGAAAGCTGCTACACAGCAGCTGTCCCTGCCCCAGCCCGTTACATTTAATTTCATTCGTTTTTTTCTGAGCCTGCCTTATTTTGTCTCCCTCAGGGGATCTTCCACTTCCAGCTGGGACGCGGGGAGCCCATGCTCCACACGCGCTTACGCCCCCACTGCAAGGAATTCCTGGAGAAAATCGCCAAACTCTACGAGCTGCACGTCTTCACGTTCGGGAGCCGCCTCTATGCACACACCATCGCTGGTAATGGAGCGCCTGCACTTCCTGTTAGTGTCCATGAGAGGGAGGCGTCTGCTCGCGCTCAGCCTCTCGGCCTGTGGGGCTGCGAGCGGGCACCGTGCGTCCAGCAGACTGTTACTAACCCTGCCGTTATTCTTTAAAAAGAATCTGAGAGCCATGGAAGGTTGCGATTTCTGACTAGGGGTAACCGTGGATGCTCACAAGGTTTCCAGTTGCTTTTAGTCTGCAGGGGCTTCTGGTTTCTTGCTGAGTGCAAACCTCTCACATCGATATGATCCAGTGGTTTCTTATATTGAAGTGTATGTTATGAGTTTACCGGCCTCCTGTTTGTATTCATAGTGCCATCCTTCATCTCGGTGTATTTATGTGTATATATATATCATAATAACAGCAGAACCGCTCTGCCTCTATGTGATAAATGTTTAATGCTTTTTGAATTGGATTTATGCTACTGACCCCGAGGCCCACAGGTGGATGTGGCAGTTTCCAAAGCATCTTAGTCTCCTGCAGACGTGATAGTTCTGTCTGTCTGGTCACATGACCATGTTTTCCCCGCTTATAAGCTGAGCAGGCCTGAAGTAAGCGAGCCTGCTGCTTTAGAGAAAAGCGGGGGATGAGCACACTCCCTCTGTTAAGTTTATCGGAAGTGTTAAAATATGCATTTTTCGTCTTTCCTTATTTTAGGCTTCTTGGACCCGGAGAAGAAGCTCTTCTCTCACCGTATCCTCTCCAGGGATGAGTGCATTGACCCATTCTCCAAGACGGGGAATCTTAGGTGGGACTGTCCGTCTGCTAAATGCTACAAATGCATCGGTCTGAAGCGCTTGCTGATGGTCGCACTCTGATGTCCTTCTGAATCTCTTTTTCTGCATTTTAATTTCCAGCTCAATCTGATCATTTAGAATGTGCAAAATGCTGTCAGAGCCTTTGTTATCTCCAAATTGTCAGCACATTATTTCAAATGCCATTTCTTCTGGATATGTCTTATTAATAGCTGTCAGTAATTCTGACAACGCTCCATGCAGGTGAAGGCTGATGCAGGAAATCTAATTGCCCCTCATTTATGTCATTAGGGCAGTCACATCATCAGATTATCTCTGCACAATTATGTTGGCCTAATGGAATCACAATAATGCCAACAGAACACGTTAGAAAAAATATTGTGCTTTCAATAAACGCACTTTTATTTAGTTATAGATTTTGTATCATCAGTTTTATCATCTGTCAGAGAGCTCAGAAGGTGTTTTACACTATGCGCATCACTTTTCCCAACAGGAACCTTTTCCCCTGTGGGGACTCCATGGTTTGCATCATAGACGACCGGGAGGATGTTTGGAAGTTTGCACCCAACCTCATCACTGTGAAGAAATACATCTACTTCCAGGGCACAGGGGACATCAACGCTCCACCTGGATCACGGGAGGCTCAGATGACCAGAAAAGGTGCAGTCACGCCCCTACGGAAATACACTGCGTTTGAATAATAACGTTTTTCAATGGATAGATATTAAGATCTACAGCCAGTGACAAACTGCATCTTCAGACAGGCTGAGGACCCAAGATCACTGGAAAAAAAGAAATGATAATAGTACTTTATTCATTCCCTGTGGGAGAAATAAAAAAAATGTCTTGCAGCTCAGGAATATCCCTATTCAAAAACATGTACATTAGATAAACCTGACTGAATATGAAATGACAGAATCTGTATGCAGGGTTCTATCTTGGGAGCCAGCTTCCCCTGGAGTTGGATGTTTTGCCAAATCTTTTCAAGCATCCTCATAAAGTCCCTGCTGTTTCCTTTTAGTCATCACTGTTTGTGAAACATACGAATGGCACAGTAAATGTAACGTAAAGCTGATCCACCGGTTAACAGCAGTATTGTTGGTCTGAGCAGCTCTCTGTGCCCTGCTGGTTGTTCCTTACATCCCCTGCCGGCTCCGAATCCCCCCTCCTACCCCCGAGCTGCACAAAGAAGACACAGCAGTTTGGCCTCTAATACGCATGGAGAACAGCTTCCTCAGCTGCTGGCCAGATGTGCAGTGATGGTGCTCGAGCTGTCAAGAGCTAGTGAATGGGATGTTGGGCTATTTTGGTTAAATGCAGATTATTCCTCTCGAGCTACATGCGTAATGTTTAGCCACAGGTTTCATTGTATCCGGGTCTGTAAAATCGGTTATTTGATATGAAATAACAAATCTCTGAAAAAGGTTTTCCCAGGCTAACTGACGGAGTTGGACTCGAAAATTCCCCTCAGGAGACACACTCAAAAAAGTTTTGTCTAGGGTTTCATTTGCTGCATTTTTATTCCTAGAGCTGACGTACCGTTAAAGCCTTTAGCATGCCCAGCCTCCTCAGTTTATTTCAATTCCCTTTTTTGTCCATTCATCTGTGTTTTTTCACGTAGTGCAGGACACTATGAACAAGCACGTTTTAAAAATGCATATATATATATTTTTTTATCCGAACCGTGGAAAGGTTATTGCCTCACAATTATATTTTACACTCAAACTGTCACTAGCTCTGAAATGGCTCAGTGCACCCAGGGGAATCTTATTTGTCTGGTAGGAGTTTTTCTATTTCTCTTTCTTATTTGTTTATTTTTTTCCCAACACGGACAAGCTAGAGCAGCATTTTCTGAGCTACTATTTGGGTTCTCCCTTGTCTTGTATGTACTGTTTTGTGAAGCATGGAAATGTTTAAAGATATTTTGAAAAGAGGTATAAAAATGCAGGGCAACAAAGCTTTCAGAAGGCATTAAGGTTAAGTAACGGCCATAGAGAAAGTGCTAAAAAAAAAAAGGCATACTTTATCTAAAGCAAGTGAATTGCGTTTAAAAGATTGCATCCTACACATTAAACAGACCCTCATTATCACATTTTTCCTCTTCATAAATGTAGTGAATTTTTTATTAATTACATGTGCGGAGTCTGCCATGCTTCTTGGTAAATGGACTTATGTAGAGCTTTTCTAGTACAAACTGACTGGACTGACCACTCAAAGTGTTTTGTCGTGACCTTCATTCACATTGTTTAAAAAGGAAGCTATTTTAGAATGGCTGCTGTGATATTATATTATTGATATCATTATTAATATTATAGCATAGTCTGTGTGACTGTTTCACAGTGCAGCCAGAAGCAATTCAGCACTTAATGCTACGGGCGAGCAGAAACCAGCTTTAATCAAAGGCTAACTGATATTTATGAATTATTTTCTGTTTAAATCTTCACAAGCTACTCAGTTGACGACATTTTCTTGTTTCACGCAAAGGCACTCTATGTTGTCAAATTTGCCATTTAATGTCTCCTCTAAATATACACTAGCTTGCATAGTTTCGAACGAAAACCTTAGCCACAACTAGTTCACTAGTAAGAGAACCTGAAGCCACCTGGTGACTAGGCATAAAATGAAGTTTTCAGTTGAAAACTTCATTTTTGAGTTCTGGCTACTTGCTGAAAGAAGTGATCTGCAGAACAATTCTCCTCTCTCTCAAAAACATCCCCTCCTCTTCCTGCATCAACTCAAAAACTTTTCCATTGTGTTGTGTTGGTGAACTAATGCCGAAAATAATTTTGTTCTTGGCACCTCGAGTACAAGAACATATTCAACAGCCTTTTTCTGGTGAAATGTTTAGCGTGTACGGGCCTTCAGAAATGGTGGACTGTGAGGTGTCACTGATGTTGATTTGACTTGTGGTAACCTAAAAACAAACTGGACAAAGGGTTCCATTTAATGAAGATAGCTTATGAAGAAAGAAGCTAGAAGCTAAAGACAAGGCTTTGACATAAAACATATTCAGTATTGACCAATAAAGGAAAAGAAGACGACATTAACTTTTCTCTAATCTTGACTAGAGTAGCATGTGCCTTCCATACATGTCCCTTGACCCTCATGTCCTGCTCCAGCAGGTGGGCCCTCAGGCCGACCGGCGGACACCACAGAACAGGCCGGAACGCTTTGTGCCGAAGAACAAAATAATGGCCTCAGGAAAAGAGCGAAAGACCACAGCGAGTCTGGACAGGAAGGGTCCACACCACAAAAGTCCTCTCAGGAGGATCCAGCAAAGGAAAAGACACACCCTGCAGAAGTTGTGGGTGATGACGTAGGAAAAAGCCAAGGGTCAGAGAATGAGTCCCAGTCTGCGTCGGAATCGAAGATATCCCAGGCCGAGGACAACTCAAATGTTAAGGAAGAGGATGGAAACGAGACACTAGAGTCACAGGAAGGTGCAAACTCATTAGCACCGGGCCACGAGTCCAATAATCTAGATTTTGACCTTTCTAGTGACAGTGACAATGACTCTCTAACAGAAAAGCCCGCCTCATCAGACAGTGATGGTGAAGGCAAGTCATACCAGACAAAGGAGTCCCGACAGGAAGGTGAGGGGCAGGAGCCCACTGATGTGGACGGGAAAAGGGAAAGAGACAGTAAAGTTTGCGTAGAAGTAAAAAATAGCTCCTCCGACATGGCCGAACCCTCAGGTGTTCTCCTGCCAGACCCCGAGGTCGGGAACGGATGCATAGACCGGAGAGAGCCGGAAACTGAGTCCCAGAATAGCGAACAGTCTGGAGTCACAATGGGCGAGGAGATGCTTGACCAGAGCATGGAAGACGAAGAGGACGAGGAAGAAGCAGACAACGACCACGACGACCACCTGATACACCTGGAGGAAGTGCTGGAAAGGATCCACGCCGAGTACTACGCTCGCTACGAGACCTACCTAAAAAAGGAGACGGCCGAGACGCCAGACATTCGCAAGATTGTCCCCGAGCTGAAGAGCAAGACCCTCGAAGGCACGACATTAGTGTTCAGTGGGCTGTATCCAACCAACTACCCAATGGAGAGGACCCGCGAGTTCTACCACGCCAAAGCACTGGGGGCCAAGATCGGCAAGCACCTGATCCTCAAGTCTCTAGACCCCAATCGGACAACGCATCTCATCGCCGCGAGGGCAGGTATGTAGGTAGAAGTCGTAAGTTGGTTTGCAGGGTTTAAACTATTGACTTGTAAGTCGACTGTGTCGTCATGGGCTTGTTAGCTTTGCAGTTGGCAGATGTAGTTGGTTAGCTGTGATAGTTCAGTTTTGCAGTCGTTTTTAAGGATTAAACTGTTATTTTAAAATCAAAGCCCTTAAACAGTCTAGTCAGTTTTATCTGTGTCAAACTTTCGGAGTTCTTTTCAAACAAAACCCGCTTCTCTCAGTGAATCAGATGTTTTAAACTCAAATCATCCCTTGTCCTCTGTTATCTCTTGTGATATTAAAGGGGGGTGCCGTTGTTTTCTTCTTTTGCGTCTGGAAAAGTAACCTGAATTATTAAGGAGACGCATGGTGCATTGTGGTAATAGTGTTTGAGTTTAACCTCAAAGCGCTTTCCTTCTGTCTTTCGCTGCTGTCAACCAGGCACAGAGAAGGTGCGTCAGGCCCAGGGCTGCAAGCAGCTCCATGTGGTCAACCCCGACTGGCTGTGGAGCTGCCTGGAGCGCTGGGAGCGGGTGGAGGAGCTGCTGTACCCCCTGAAGGAAGATTACTCCAAGACACCAAGGTACAGTAACCAATTAACAAAATGAATGTGCTAAAAGCTTTTAAAACCCTTTGTGGTTTGAACAAATACAAATCCTCTGTCTTTCCTTTAAAGGAGCAACAGCCCGGCAGCTTTTCTTGACCACCAGGGCTCTCTTCAGAAGCCTCTTTTCCAACCTGCCCCCATCCACCCCAGACCTCCACCGGCGGCTCCAGAGGTCCGAACGTATGACTCCGTGACAGGAAAGCTAATCCGCAGGGGCCCTCCGGCGCCACGCTCCTCGCCTTACCTCCAGCCGACACGTCCTGACCACAGAGAGCAGTCTGGGCTCAGGTACTGCTGCACATTATGGTTAGAATCGCATGCGGAAGTGGGCCGTGAATCACCACCGCTCACAGTGTCTGCCTGTTCATCTTTTCTAGCGCCAAGCGAGAGCTCACAGAGAAATATTAGCCACGTCATTCTGTCCGATGAAAACACAGACATCATCCTGTCTACCTGTTTGCCATTAAGCCTGCACTGTAATCAGTTTGCCACCGCGTCGCTTTCTGCCACCCGGGAATGTTAATGCACCTCCAAGAAGCATAAAAAGTGCAACATCTGATTTCCCATATGGGTCCTTATGGCGCATCCAAAACATTCCAGCTAGTGAGTCATCTTTCCGTCTGTGTGACTTCCTGTCGTACAGACCGGGTTTGTTGATAAATGTCAGTTTGAATATGAATAAAAAGCATTGAAGCCAATTATTAGACTGTCTTTGTCTGCTGTTATAGTACGATGGGGAGGAGATTATTCTTTATTACTTGTTGATATATTACGTCTGAGGCTTTTTAAATGGCACACTGTATGACATTGAAGATCTGGGATTTAGGGGCAATGCTTCATTGTTTTTAAAAAAACAACACAAAACAAAAAACTGTTTAGCAGGGGCGTCAAATTTGAACAGATATTAAGTGTACAGATGTGTCCTTTGGGCCCCATTTCCATTGTTGGTTTCTCTGTAAGCCAACACAGCTGTGGCATACTGATACCATACGGTGCAAACAACACCCAGCGGAGGCATAGACTCCTTCACACCAAAAGCGAGAAACATAAAACCTCTTTTTTATGGATTGATGGTGGTCGGGAATATCCCTCCGTGGTACCCAGAGGAGCCGCTTAGCATTTGTCGTACGTCTTTTTATCTTCTCCTTGGTTCTTAATAAGAACTTGAACCACAGAGCGATGTCTTTCCTGAGGTAAGAAGGAATCACAAAGCAGGTAGAAGAAATTTAGAATTTGTCCTCTCTTTGTGCATCTGTCTGGGCCACCTGCAAATTTCCCCGAAAACACATACTCCTCACCCTTAATAGAATTAAAAAGAAGCACTGAAGACTGAATATATCTGCGCTGATTCTCTGTAATTGATAACCTCAAGTGTAAAATTGGCCCATTTTCTTCATGTATTAGATACACGGCGGAGTTTTTACTGAGTTGCATAAACTTGGGCCGAATCATCAAAGAAGATCTGTTCAATTAAGCATCCCCGAAAGGAAGCAGAGAAGCCGTCTCCTCACAGTTGCATGAACATCAGCAGGGCCCCTGAGCCCGTACACTTCCCATCATCAGTCTGCAGCCTTAACCTTCTCACTTTGTTGTCGGGAACCATATAAGCTGATTATGTGCAGGCTTTGCTAATGAGTTATGTTCCCTGGCGCTTCCTGTGAGGAGTCCTTTAACTTGACAAAACAAAAAGCTAAAAAGTAGGTCTGAAAATAAAAAGAGGCTACGAAAGCATTCCTTTATTCTCAGGTTAGGGAATTGGTTTTCCATTGGTTCAAGTGCTCAAACTCATCACCTCCAGGGGTAAAACCGCCCATACTTCCCTGTCTACATGCACAGCCCTGGTCAGCAAGATTGTACAAAGAGCTAACAGTTATATTAGAGGTGTTAGGTGTGTAATGGTCTTCTTTTTTTTCTTTTTTCTTCACTGAACCCCAGAGGAGCTGCTCAGGGTCAGCAGAATGAGGCTTCAGGATCCAGCCAAGACCAGGAGCAGTCGGGCCCGTCCCGCCGCAAACGCCAGCCGAGCATGTCGGAGGCCATGCCGCTGTACATGCTCTGCAAGGAGGATCTGGACAGCATGGACAAAGAGGTAAGGAAAGTCTTCAACAGTCGTGTCCAGAAGAAGGCTCACTGTGAACAAACATGTCCTCCATGTGACCCCTGGATCACACTGACCCAGGGCTCCTCTGGTTTGTTCAGAAGGAGGATTTTTTAGAAACAGAAAGGCAAATCGATGAAGAACCTTGTGGAGGTATTCAGAAATGGCTGGAACTAGGGCGGTATAGTGGTTCAGGGTTGCCAGCTGGTAGAAAAAACAAAGAAAAAAAAAAAAGATCCATTGCTGTTTCTTCCTGGTTTCATGGAACAGCTTTTATCCGTCCCTGGAATATGTGAGACTGTAAAATATTGTGAATTTATTCATAGTAAGTGTTTCTCATCCGGGTCTCCTTCTGCTCGTGCATTTGACGGAAATCTGTCAGAATCTGTCTAAAATCAGTGTCAGCAGTGGCAAAATCCTGCATGTAGTTGTTTTAGTACTGTCGTTCTGGTTATTTCCAGCCACCAGCCTGCTCTAATGCTCGGAGCCTGCCATGTGGCAGCCCTCTTCCGTCTGCATGTTGCATATTTTTACCGGTGTGAGGCAGGTGAAGTGATTACTGAGATGAGAGAGCTCCGCACCTCCTGCCTGGATAATGCACCTTAATTGAGCGCGAGTTCTGCTAATGGTTCCGCAGGGAGACAAATGCGCACAGCAGACCCTCGAGATGTGCCAAGAACCTCTCAGTAAGTGGCCCTTTTGTGAGGGGCTGTGTGGGCTGCCCACGTGGAGCCCGTCACAGGCCACGTTTGAGATGTGGCCGGTTTTCTGAACTGAACCCTACGCCGGTCTTAAAAGGAAGAGTAGGAATAGCGGGACATCTTACTTGAAATCGGCACACAGCAGCCGGTGGGTGGATCTATAAAGGAGTCTGTTCACCATTAGACTCTGCAGAGAATTTGGGTATATTTCAAGTTTAGCATGATTACGGCCTGTTGTTTAATCGACTCCCCCTTGGCCGCAGATGAGCTCCAGTTCATTCAGTCAGATGGAGGATGTCTTTCTGCTGCTTATACAGCGGATCTCACACTTACTGATGATTAGCTGATAAAATGTGTTTGGCTGGCTGCTACTGATCAGCTTTATCTTTGTTTGCTGTCAGTACACAATGAGACATCACATCTACTGGGTTGTGATTATTTCATTGTGCCTCACAACTGTTGGAAAATATACTTTTTTATATCAGGTAAAAGTGTATCTGAGTAATGTTATCCCATTCAGGATGCAGTTGGAAATGGATTACTTGGGAAACTAAATCGATGTGTGTCGAGCAGAATTTCCATTATAGGTTGCTAGAGACACACAGGAGCTTTCTGACCATTTCTAGGTTCAGTTTTGGCTCAAACACAGAGTTTAAAGTGGATAGAAATGAAGGCTTGAGTTGAACTGGATGAAGCGGGCGGAGAAAATAGATGGACGGATGGGTAACTTAATGATCTGGATGTCGGTGTGATTAGTCATGCTTTACATAAGATGATAGAATGATTGGCTGCTCCTCCTCATTCTGAACTGAGGTTTCAGAATGACTTCCTTATACCCTGTCCATTATTTCCCTCCCTAATACTTATCCTCTCCTGTTTGTTCTTTTACACAACTGCGTCTTCCATTTTGATCTGTACGCCAGATAGATTTGATGTTTCCATAAAAGTGTTTCCCCCTCTCTCTAACTGCCCCTGTATCCATAGAGCTCCTTCACCACTTTTCCCTCAAGCAAACAAACCTTAAGGTATTGGTTGTCTGCTCAGAAGGATTTGCTCAGTAGTAGTAAATGTCTCTATTATTAATCAGAGAATACGACTTCAGGGCGTTAGCTTGCGTTGTCAGTCTTAAAAAAAGGGGTTTTATCTTTTAATCAGAGAACATCTTTGGTGTTTTAAAAGCAGACTGTGTGGCTTTAATGAGTTTGCAAGTGAATGCAGATGTTTGAAGAGGCTCCAAAAAGAAAGGGGTCTTTTTGGATGTGGTCTGTCGTTTGAGCACCTGTCTCTGTGCCTCCTCGTCACATGAGGATGGGGATAAGATCTTATCCTGACGTGTTAATTGAACTTGTTTTTGTTTTTTTTAACCCCCTCCAACTGCTCCCGGCAAAATTTCTAGTCGTTGAAACTACTGTATGAATCCATTTTCATTGATCTTGTCCCTACAGTTTTGGAGCTTAAGACGCTTTTAGATATTTACTTCACAGTACCATTGTGTAGGATGTTGCCATGGCAGCAGGGACCAAGCATTCGTTTTCAGACTTGATTAAAGGCCAGCCTCATGCTAATCTAACGATATAGAATCTGAAGATGGAGTTGGCTAATGAGGTGCTCACCGCTCATACGGGCATTGTTCCCCCTAAACACCGGCTGCATTCATTGTGGAAATATGACATTTAGTGCGTTTTAGCATGAAACTGAGGGAGGTTCATCTCTGGGCAGGATGATTTAATGCGTCTGCCCTGTCTTGTTTTTTTTTCATTATAAAACAAAAAAGAGAACAAAATAACAATGACCTCCTTTTGCTGGTTCAGGCAAAGCTCATCTGTTATGTTCTGAAAGCCTCAAACTTTGTAATAACATCGGAAATGTCAGCCACGTTTTCAGGTGCTCCATCAAAAGACCTGAAAATGCGTTTTTTCCTGCGGCCAGTAAAGGCCAGTTGGTGGCCAGACTAATGCACACTTAATAACTTGACACATGGCGCTCTCAGACAAAAGAAGAGCTTATCCATTTGCACAAAGTCCCGGACGGTGAGCTACCTCATTTCTTCATCTTCTGATGAATATGATCGTAAATCTCCTGGCTTTATTCTAAAGGTTTTTCAAAATATTTCCTTGGCTCATTATTTTAAGCCCCATCCTTGTACGAGAGCCTTTTCTTCAGAAGCAAGCGTGAACCGTTGAACCCGTTGGGGAAATATAAGACCCACTATATGGACTAGAACCAGAACCAATAATTTCAGAATCAGTGTTGGGGAAAAAAAAGCCAAAATATAACCACAGCAACCTCTAAACCAGATGCCTTTAAGAATAAAAAAAACAAAACAAAATAGAGTCAATCTAGAAAAACTAAATTACAGGAATGCCCAGCAAAATGGAGCAAGAATTTTCCAATCTTGGGCACTTCCTTCCACTAAAACACAAAAAGCTCTCATGCTTGCAAAGCACTCCCCCTCAACAGCCTTTGATAAGTAAAGAAGTTGACTTATTGGAAGAATCCTTCGCAACTACAATGTAGTGAAATGTCATCTCCTGGGATGGCCTTGGATAAAGGGCAGGCTGTGACATTCTTAAACACTGTAGAACTCGAGGGTCACCGAGAAAGAACCAGACTTAATTGGCTGGAGCAGGGACCACATCCCAGTCGGGGAGACAGCCTAGCATTTAAATGTCACCTATAGTCACACCATGCTATGTCTAGTTTACCTGGAGCAACACGTGTAGAGTTCCCCCCGCCAAAGGGAAACAGCAGCGCCCTGGCCGGGTGACCTTTCTTTGAAGCAACCGGTCCCTCGCTGACCGCCTGGCGACGGGCGACTGGCCGTTGTGGTCACTTGTACGAGGGGCTGCCTTACAAAGACAAAGCAGAGCCACATCATAATATAGTAGTATTCAAGCACATTCACACCAGTTTCTTTTTTTTTTTTAATTCAATTTGTTCAGTCCTCGTTTTCAGCTTCTCTTCTATTGACAAGATAATGCAGCAGCTGTCCGGTGGAGCTCCTCATCCTTTCACTGATTGTTTTTTTTTTTGTTTTTTTTTAGAGCAGCTGGCAAAATCCTATGTCTAATTTACTGTTGGCATACAGTTAGCAGTGTAGTTTAATGGTTGGACAGCATGAAATCATTTGGATCTGATTAACTCATTCTGCCCAAACGCAACAAATCCCGTTGGTGGTTTCTTCTAAACCACCAAAGAGTCTCCTGCAGCCCTGAGAGGGTCATTGGTCAAGTAGAAGTGTTGGAAAACTTTCTGATCAGGGGGGAAAACAACAACAAAAAAAACCCCTAAACGTTCCAGAGTTCCATACGATAGTAATGGATTAATGAATTGATGGACTCAACTGGGGTTTTTGCCCACCTGAAGAAGCCCAGAGAGCATCGCACTGGGAGTGTGGAGCATGCTGACCGTACTTTCACATTCAGACGCCTTCTTGCATTTTCAGTCGAAAAAAAAAACAGGGCTGCATCTAGAAATGTTACTCTTTTTTTTTTTTTTTACTCCACCAGGTTTTAAAAGGAGGTCTGCATCTTGTGATGCATCTTTAGATGGCTGTGACACATGTCAGGGCTTTTTGTTCTCATCATTTAGCAGACACTAGCTCCACAGAACTGCTTTGATTACCGTATTAATTAAATGAGCCCTTCGAGGATTTAGAAAATGCTTTAAGAAAAATAAAAAAAAGGAGTCTTTGTGCTACCTTTTTACGGCCAACTGAAAGATTTCATCCACATAGGCAACACCCAGTCAGAATCTCTCCCTATGTTGGCACATTTCCTATTTGTTCTTCTCAAAAAATCCCAAAGTAAAGCCTGAAATGGCTCAGAGGGATTTGTCAACAAAGTTAAAGAAGCCAAATCCCCAATTAACATTCAGGTTTTGCGTGAGCGGGTTCGTACCGAAAGTTTTTTCTTCACCCGTGACATTTTCTTGTAAAGAAAACTAAAAGAAATTATGGTTCCACCATGTGGCCATTTGAAATGCAAATGACATTAACAGAAAGTTTCTCTCTGTTGTTAATACTCTGGCAAAAGACTTGTTTACAAACAAGTGTTTGTAAACACAGAAGTACCAAAAGTGGTTTAGCTCAGCATTTTAACTATCCATCAAAATGTACCAAAATAAACTTTATTTGAGTGTATTTGGTTCCTTTTTAGAACATTAAGCCCAATTCTGTGTAGATTTCCCAACATAAGCCTTTTTAACCCTAAGGTTGTCTTTAATGGCAAATATTTAACCTTAATCTATGTTATTGACCACATTTTAACCAGGAAATGGAGAAACATTGCCCTAAAAGAGGAAAGAAAGACTTGCGCATGGCCTTGGATCGTCATAGATTTACACATCCATGGTTTTGACAGACATCAAACATACTGGACTCTGAGTGTTGTCTGAGGATCTACATCTGTCCGTGTGGATTCCAGTTCTTACTGTGAATGATAGTTATACACTTAAAAAAAACACACAAAAAAAGACTTTAAAAAAATCCTGAATGTGGCCACAATGAACAACAAATGTATAGGTTTTTCAGCCTTTTATCTCATGTACATATGTGATGAAATGTCCTCACAGCCACATGCAGTAGTGCTGTGTTCCAGGATGATGGAAAAAATGCTGAGTTTGTTTTTCTCTGCTCTCTGAGTGTGTCCACACTGCCTCCGCAGCATTAAGCCAGCCCTCTCGCTTTGATATAAACACCGTCAGGCTCCTTGAAAGTGTAAATAAATTGCACATTTACCAGCCGATTAATCAATTGAGCGCAAAGTTCAAAGCCGCTCCTTTTTTTGGCTCCGTCAGCCAGCTCCCGGCACACTTCCGCAGTCAGGTGAGGATTTCCACTCAGATGGTGCTGGGACATGCACAGAGACACGGCTCATTAAGCCCGGGCTGGTAGGAGATCCTGCCCAGTCATCAGTCACTGATTCCTGCTCCGGCTCCGCCTGGAGGCATTGATCTCTTCCTTTCTGAGCCAGATGCAGAGAGGAGTTTCTGCATGAGTCTGCAGAATGGTCAGCCTTACTGAGGACTTTTCTTCTTTATGACGGGTGTGGAACTGTACTTATTGTTTTTTTGTTTAAGTATAATTTCTTATAGCCAACCAAAGCCATTATCTTCCCACCCTATTTTCCTGGTTTTAAACCAGTCCCCTCCCAAGACAACCGTAGGTTAAATGTATATGTCCAAATTTGTATTGAAGTTCAGACAGAAGTCCATAACAGTCTTTATTGCTCTATGAAAACTGGGGTTGGGCCTGAATTTACAGCCTTGCTGTGATAAATGAAGCAGCCCCACCTCGAATTGTGCGATTCCAGAAAGTTGATAATGACTTTTGATCTGACATAAAAGCTCCAATAGATTTCTTTATTCTCCTGCAAAGTCCCCAAGTTGGGCAGCACGGTGGTGTGGTGGTTGGCACCGTTGCGTTCCAGCAAGAAGGTTCTGGGTTGGAGTCCCAGGGGAACCAGGACCAGAGGGTTCTGGG
>CAJRST010005557.1:791199-813561 GCA_907169785.1 Menidia menidia | reverse complement strand
TGGAGTCCCAGGGGAACCAGGACCAGAGGGTTCTGGGTTGGAGTCCCGGGGGAACCAGGACCTTTCTGGGTGGAGTCTGCATGTTCTCCTGTGTCTGTGGGTTCTCTCCGGGTTCTCCGGCTTCCTCCCACCCTCCAAAAACCTGCACGTTAGGTTGGTTGGACTCCAAACTGCCCTTAGTGTGAGTGTGTGTTTGGTTGTTTGTCTTGTGTCTGGCCATGCGATGGACTGGCGGACTGTCCAGGGTGACCCCGCCTCTCGTCCGTGGACCACAGGGATAGGCTCCAGTTCTCCCCGCGACCCCATCAGGGAATAAGCAGTAACGATGATGAATGGATGGGAAGTCCCCAAGTTTACCTTAGTTGATTTACAACTCTGTTTATCTCAACAAACGTTGAATGAATTCTAACCCAGTCATAATTCCAATGCCATATTCGGGCAATTCACACCGTTTATTGAAAGGAAACAAACCAACTGAGTTGAAACCCCTCTTCAGTTCAGTCCCCCAGCCTGAGCATGCACAGGGTGACTGTGAGAAGAAAAAGTCCCCTCTGAATGGGAAGAAAACTGGCTCTGAAGCAGACTCAGTGTGGGTGGCCATCTGCTCTGACCAGCTGGGGATTGGAAAGGACCGGAAAAAGCACAGAAAACACCAGGACAGGGATACCAGCTAAGAGATAGAAACAACAGTGGCAACATGATGTCACATGTACATGGGAGATCCGCCGACTGTCGACGCCTGGAACAGCGTAACTATGGGATGCTCCAGTCACTCACTCATTACGGCCTTTGTGATGGTTCATTTATGCCGGTGTTGCGTTGAGACACTGGAGCTGCTTTCCATCACTGCTACTCCTAACCTTCAGTTCCTTCCAAGATGGGGTCTTAACGTTAAATGAGTCTGGGTCTGTGCTGAGCTGATCTTCAGCCAGCAGCAGGTGAGGCCCTCAGCTCACGGCTGTGCTCCATTAGGCTGATCAGTCCGGAGCCAGCCTCCTCCTCGCGCCGCAGGCCCACTTCCTCCTTCGAGGGCCTCCGCAGAGGCCTCCATCTCCACGGCGACAGCCTCTTCCCGCCGTGTCCCGGCTCAGAGAGCTCCTGAAGTGTCCATCTCAATCTCATTTCCTCTGACGCATTTTCTGAGCCGTGCAGATTCAAGAACGTGCGTGATGCATTTCAGAAAAAAAACTTTCTGAAATCCAAAGGCTCCCCGAGGCAGCGATTTATTTTCATTTTTTATTTGATTTTATTTATTTCTTTTAAGGCTTGCATAACCGTCCTCGACTAACCTCTTCTGCACGTCTTTTGTGAGGCGGCGGTGGAGAAAAGCCAGTCTTCCTGTTTGCGGATACTCTCTTAAGAATAGTGCCTCCGAAAATCACTTTATCTTCCCCTGGTGTAGGAGGAGCAGGTAGAGGCAGAGCGAGGAGGGTGAATTCGTGCTGAGATTGTTTTCCTCATAATGTCCTCTCATTAGCACATTTGGCTTTTGAGCTAACTAACCAATCAGGTAAGTGTTGCTTTGAGCTGGCTGTTAGGTTGATTTTACGCTTCTGATTCAGAGAGCACGACACCTTTTAGTCTTTATTTGATATGTTGTGGTACGATTTACCAAAAACCTTGGCAGCAACTACAAAATGGACCGGATTTGTTTACTTCACTGCTGTGAGCAGTTTTCACCAGCCCACGTTAAACGGCATTATCAAGGCTCTGCTTTTCATTCAGCAGAGCTGAGAAACAATCACAGCTGACCGGCTTTCTCTGCAGTTTCCCCGGCCTTACCTTTACGGCAGCGGATCCTTTCCTGTAGTTATCATTTTGTGCCCTGACGTTTCCCCCAACGGCTCAACCAGTGCTCCTACTCGATTTTAGAACAGAAATTCATCTACTGAGGCAGAAATTCTGCCTTAGATGATTTAAAGCCTTTTTTTTTCTTTTTGAAAAATGGGAATTGTTCAAAAGCCCAGGCCACAAGAAATACACATGAATAGGTCAGAATTGGAATACTGGATTTTGGTCACTAGATTAAGGATTTGCTTGAAAAATAGATTCTCGATTCAAACTTGAAGCGACCCAGCAGCTCAAGGCCAGTTTTTATTTATGCAAAGAAAGTAACCACTGTTGGATTTTAATGAGTTCATAAAGCCAGACCGTCATCCAGTTTACACATTTTGTCCATATGCAGTAGTCCCCGAAACCATAATCATACACTCAGTATTCAAGGCAGCTTCGGATCGGCATTTGATGGTTTCTTCTTCATTAAAACCAAGTCCATCAATGGGAAACAGAGCAGAGGCGACTGCATCTGAGCATCCAGTTTTGTTTTGCTATTACTTTAGAGCTAAACCGTCTCGACCTATGGAAAGGCCTGTTTTTAAATTGCACCCCGGCTTAAACCGAGCCATTCCGGCTCCAGAACACATTCAGCACAGAGTCAAATGTAAGAACAGGAGCTCAATCAAAGCTCTGCGTAATAGCCTCCGATTTTCTTGAAGTTGGCATCGGCTGAGCTGGAGCTGGTTGCTCAGGGCAGCAGCCGCTCGCTCACAGTGCCAGCTCCTCCTAATTGCCGGCTTTCATTTGAAAGTAATGGACCCTCGGCCACTTTTGCAGCAGATGAATCTCCGTACGCCTCTCCAACCCCTCGGGCTGAATTTAAATCATGGGTTTGACTGTAATAAATGAAAAAGTCAGGGTGTTTTTGTTTTTACCTCTGCTTAAAACGCGGGGCTGAAGTGTTTGGTCCTGTTTAAGAGCGTGGCTTCACGTCAGCCCAGGAGCTAAAACATCCTGACCGCTCACAGATGGGCTGAATCACGGCGTTTGTCACATGTCTGCTCCCATGTGAGGACGCAGCAGAACGGCTGATTCTGGCTGGCAGCCCGCCAGAGGCTTCTGGAGTTAGCGTTCAGGAGCCACGGCACGACCCGTTTTGACACGAGTCTGTGGACCTGAGTCTTTTTTGTGTTTTTTGTAAACAGCCTCAACTTAAGGGGGGATTCAGATCAGGAGCGGGGGAGCACTTACTCAGGAACAAACCACCCCAATTTCTTTTTTTACCTCCCCCCCTCACATCTTCAAACGGACTCTCAGTCACAGGGAAACCGACGGAAAGTTCCAACCGGTGCCGAGCACAATGGTTTGCTAACTCAGAGGTTTAGTTAAGAATAGCTGCTCTGCCCTGGAACCACTGGCAGGCGCAGCCCGCAGCGGAGACATGAAAGGCCTGCCTCTAAAGCAGCTCTGGGGGGGCCCCGCCGCGCTTTGAAACGCTTCCCGCCGAGCTCTTTGCTCCGTCTTTGATTACAGCCGAGGCAAAGAACGCAGTAAGAAAGGAGCACAGCCGTTTGTTCATATTTTTGGTAGTTCCAGTGTCATAATTGTAATTTTTGATTAGATTTTTTAAAGAGAATAGTGATACCACGCAGCCAGGACATCGGGGCCCACACATCATTCTATTTCACTGATGGCCCTTTTCTTCTGGTAGCTACCCAGCTTGTTGGTTTTTTGTTTTTGCATTTCCATTAGGGGCCGGTTACCCACTCAGCAAGGGTTCTAAACCAGCGTATGACAGACTGCAGAGCTCTGATTGGTCAGGAATGAGTCCTGAAAGCGACTCTCTCACTTGTGTGTTTTTTTTTTAAACGCAGCAGCAGGAGCCATGCGCGTGTTCGGATGGCTTATGGTCATCAACATGGCGGACGAAGCACGCCCCCCCCCCCCCCATTAATCACAAGCTAACCGCCGAGTAGCACCGGAATCATTTTGAGGGCAGAATTAAGAGGTCACATCAGCAACCTGCTGGCTCTCAAAGTGGGGATAAGTGACGGTTAAGGAAAGAAAAACAGGCGGCGGTGATGGTTTGCAAAACAAGCCGGAAAGGAAACCTACCCTGCCTCTGGTTTCTCAGTGAAGGTCTCTGGAGATGAGGAGAATGCAGTGTGCCTGTTATGTCTTAACTGCTTTTTTTCAAGCACAGGCTGATGAAGCGATGCAGCGGCAAATGTCACAACGTTTAGTTTTTTCTGGAGTGGAAGTTGCTTTCCTCACTCTCTTTGGAACAGAAAAAGTTGGCAAAGACATTAGTGCTAACTTCCGGTTGAACCTTTCCTGACACTTACGTTACGGCGAGGCACGGAAATAGTCCTTCCTGCTGAGTGGAGAGTGACGGAAAACGTTTGAGAGCCACCGGCTTACACAAACAAACAACCATGGCGGCGCATTGCCGGTATGTCCTCCACTTTGTGTCGTTTTCTGTCGCACATAAATGGCATCGCAGGTCTTCAGGGCGCTCTTGCTGTTGAGCAGGCGGCAAACAGCCCGAGAACGGAGCGTTCACACTTTGAGTACTCTTACTGTCTAACCCCCCAGGGAGCCTCCTCCTGCCTTATCCCACCCCCCCAGAGGGATAGGCTCCTCATAAGTCACTCTACGCCTTTTCATTGACTTCAAAGTTGTCGATGGCCTAACTTGTGACCTAATTGGTCAACAACTATTGGCTTTGTTAACGATCACCGCTGAGTGAATGGAGTGTTTGCTCACAGGGCGGATGGCCTCCGAGCTGTGAAGCATTCCCTCATTACAGCAACTTGAGGTAATGCTTTAAGAGAACAAATCAACTATCCTTTCACCCATGTGAAGTAGGTGAAGAAAAAGGTGGGAAAAAGTCCCAAAAAGCAGATTTTTGATTAAATTCAAATTCAATTAGAAAATACTTAATTTATCCCAAAGGGAAATTAAATGTCGGTGTAACTCGTTCAGCTAATGAGTTCTTATAGACTGATGGCTGTGGGCAGGATCTTTTGTAGGGGTCCATTTTACAACTAATCAGAAGAAGCCTCTGACTGAAGAGACTCTGTTTTCCAATTGCAGTCTCATGAAGACGAAAATATCCAACACGGCAACTTTAAATCTCTTTCAGTTTCTCAAACAATTGGATTTCAGTTAATTTCTGTTGCCTTATTTTGGCTCTCTTTTGGCTGTTTTTCTTTTAACGAGTGCAGATTATAAAGTATAGGTGTATCTGGCACGCTGCATTCTTTGCATAATTTAAAACTTCATTTTCTTGGGTTGTGATTCGTTGTCCTGCTGTAGAATAAATCTGGGAGATGTCAGAGCCTTTTGGGGAAACTGACGGATACGAAACTTAATCGCTAAATCAGGTTCTCCCACTGTTGTTTGTATTGTAGAGATTACCTAACAGGGGGTCAGCAAATTGACAAACAAAGGATTATTAAACTTGATCTTTGTTAATGTGTGTATCCCCAAAAGTGAACATTATATTATTCTTTTTTTTTTTACCTATGTGATACTTTAGGTTTATGTAAGATTCTAGATTATAACCACTTTTTAGTTAATGCCCTTTTTAAAAACAATGTCTGTTGGTCACTGCAGCTATCCTGTTTTTTTACACACTGCAATACACAGCACAGTGAGTTTTTAATGTAGCAAATGGGGAGGGGAATCTAATATTGATAGATTTACTTTAATCTTACAACATATTTCAAGAATCAGACAATCGGTAACGTCGTCAGTGATTGCCGTTCTAAGATTACAGGATAGCGCACAACCTTATGATTTTACTGGAGAAAGTCACTTTAACAACATAGATACGTCATTTGCATATATATCCTGAATTAAACAAATTGGCCAATATATTTAGCCTCTTTTTTAAAGAGACATTGTGTAGATTTTTAAGTATTTTATTAACTAATGTTGTTTTCTTTATTTATAAATGTGTCCTCATTTGGTGTAAAATGACTTCTACAATGATATGACTTCTCATAATCAAATTATTTCTTATCTGTATACACATAGGAAGGGTAAGTACACGGTGGTTTCCATGGCAATCTGCCATTTAGAAAAATTATAATCGCAGAGAGGGACATAAAGCACTAGTCTGCTTGTCTTGCTAATCCACAAGGCGTTTTCCCTTGTCAGAGTCACCTGACTGAAATATCTTTTAAATTAATAGATTTTTTAAATCAATCAAATTAATTCATTTAAATTATTATTATTTTTATTACAAACCTCATCACCAGAGAAAACTCGATGATGGCTAGCGTAGCTGCACCACCCATTTGAAAACGGAGGCACTACAGGGCAGATTTGTTAGAATGCAGAATACAATTTCACCATAAAATGACGGAATTCCTACACCCTGTACCTTTGAATAGTTTTATGCTTCATTTGTATTGGGACATGTTTATTAATACGACAGCATTCATACCCGGAGGTCATTTGAAATGCCTGTCCCTCCTCCCAGCAACAAGATGAAATAAAATAAAATAAAAATCAAGCACACGGACAAAATTCAATTTATTTAAGAAGTTTTTCTTGTAAAGGCCAATTTGGCGTCCGAGGCGAGGTTATGGTTTCAAGCTCAAAAACAAAACAATACATGCACTAAAATAACATAACAATTGAAAGTAATTCAATTAATTGAATAAAGATATAACATTAAATATTTAATTAAAACGTTGTTGACGTTGTTTAATAGGAAGCCTGACATGATTGGATGACTTGTCTCATCCCCCTCTTTCTATACCCAGTGCAGGGCCAGTCAAATAAAGAGAGTGCGAGAGTGCTTATACTTGGGTCTGGGCTATGAATCTTACACACAAAAAAGGATTGTGTTTGAATTTCCTTCTACCTCGATCAGCGTGTAGCTCAATCTCCTCAACCCTCCGTATGAGCACTCCACTAGTTGGCGCTAACGCACCTTTAAGCTGGTAGCTAGCTGAGAAGAGAATCCAAAAGTAACAAAAAAATAACTGAACATTGAGAGAATGATTGTAGCGGATAAGAAATTGGGGGCATTACCTAACTCGCTACACAACTATAGAAACAAATGCAATGATATTTTTACCCATATCATCCTGGTCACAGAAGGAAAGTAAGACTTTTTTTGTTTATGTATATACTGGTCTTACTGGTCTAATTGATTTTTTTTTGTGTGTGTTTTTCCATTCTCATCAATGATTTCCTTTTGGAAATGGAAATGTTGAATGCTCGCTACGAAATGACAAGAAGCAGCTTTGGTCCGACAAACGGGAAGGGAAGGAGAAAATTGGATTGCTACTTAAAAGGCAGGGAGGGGGCACCGTCCCCGTTCATGCTGATGTGTCAATGTTTAGATGTACGCCCTAAAAACCTTTCTCACCAAAGCTCCCCTTTCGAAACGAAACCTAATGTAGGTGGACGACATCTTAGACGAGGAGAGCGACAACGAGAGCGAGGGCCGAGGGAGGGAGAGGCCGGGGAACGAGGAGCAGGAGGAGGAGCAGGAGCAGCCCGGGGAGCGGACCAGGGAGCGGCCCGGGGAGGAGCCCAGCAAGCAGCCCGGCGAGAGGCCCGGGGAGGAGCCCGGGGAGCAGCCGGGGGCCGGGCAGACGGCCGGACAGACGGCCGGACAGGGCCTCGGCCCTCAGCCGCAGAGCCTGGAGGAGAGGCTCCAGACGCCCCCCGCCGACACCTGTGCGTCCCACGGTGTCCCCAGGTGAGACCCCTGTTGCTCTCATGTGGTCGTTTTTCTCACCTCACCCCTACACACCTCCACCTTCGGCCACAGCTGCTTCCCAACCAGTAAAATACGATAGAGGTCATAAAGTCGGACCCAAATTTTGATAGTTTTTCCCCGAGTATCAGATATGAAATAAACGCCCGCAGGCGAGAATGAGGCCCGGCTTAAATCCACATCCTCATGTCCTCTCTCTCTGCTGACTGCACTCCCTCATCAGAAGGGCTGTGCTGAAGCCAGACGGTCTGGTGTGTTGCCATGGAGACTAATTCCAAACAGACAGCAGGCATTTGAAGATTTCAGAACATAATTATGAGAATGTCCTGCTGCTGAAGAATAGGCCAAACCGTCAGTCTGCCGGGACTCGCTCTGTCACGACTGAGTGTTGTGTTTTTCTGGGCCGCGTCGGGACCAAAAGTTCTCCCTCTGTGTTCACCCCGCTCCAGAGTCCCGAAATCAACTGGCGCTGGGGAGGAGCCGGCCACATTCGGATGTGGTTGGATTTGGTCAAATCATTTTTGGGGGATATTCTCTCTCTACGTGTGGTATTTTCTGTGGTCAGCTGTCTCCCATGTGCATATACACAGGCCTTGATTAGGCTCATTGAGGATTATGTGCAGGTCAATGTGCGTAAATCCTTCCACTATGTATGCTCCATATGTGAAGTGTTCTACCAGGTGGTCTTACATGAAGGTGATGGACTGTGAATTGGGTGGAATACAGCTGAGTTGAATAGGATTAAAATGCCCAGAACAGATTGAATAAGTACACCTGCTGTCTGGCTGTTTGTGACTCTAGTGTTAATGCCGACGGGCCTTTTTAGGTCATTATAGAACGTAGATCCCAGCAATGAAAGGGGGTGATCCAATTGTGTTGTTATGGTATATGTAACTTAAAAAGACAATGAGTAAAACACAAAGAAACGAGGAAATAGATGATCATCATTGGAATTGGAGACTTCAGTGCTAAAGTGTTGATGTTCTCATATCGGTTAAAAACTATATAAACTATTGTTTTTTTTATCTTAGCATCAGCTGCTTTGTTCACACAGTCACCAGACACTGCACATCCATCCACTGACTTGCTTAGTGAAAGCTTTCCTCTCTCACATAGCCCCCTCCCCTTCTTTTTTTTTAAAGCAAAACTGCAGATAAAGGCCGTGTTCACAACAAGTGCAGCTTTTTACATTCGACCACTGACCCCTCCTGCAGACTGGGGTCCACATTCAGACGCGCTGCTCCAACTGCCACAACCTATAACTTATTATGATGTGTTCCTCTAGCTACATTCACTCTGATAGCTCCCTGCCTTGGCCTCTGATTGGCTGTGGCTGGGTGTATTTGGCTCTGCAGACATGTCAGTCCATCCGTCACCTGGTCTGGCACCTTTGGTAGCCGCTAATGAGTCCAGCTCAGAATGCGCCATCCACAGTGTTGTTTACTTGCGCCTGGAAACCTTCAGAGGTCCAGCTTCAGTTGTCAGCAGTGCTGCAGAAGAGCAGTGCCTGATTAAACCGCCTGACCCACCGGGGAAGGGTGTAAATTCCATTCTGATGGTTGCGTGGACACAAATTGGCAGGTGGGTGTTCAGCCTCCAAAGAAAGGCAGCAGTGAAACAGTTACATAACAGAACACAGCACTGACCCCATGATGCACAGCTCTGGTTGTAAGACTGTGCGTCTCCCTAGGAACTGTTGTGTTCACCGATCATTCTGATGTCTTTTAAGTTAGCTTCCAGCTCAGCTTTGGAACCTCAGATGGGATGTCATACATTTGAATGTATCAAAAAGAATACATTTGAGAAAGGAATTCATTTGTAACCTGACTGGAATGCAGAGAGAATCCAAATCATTTTTACTTTAGCAGTGTTGACTGCTAAAGGGAATAGATGAGAAGCCTTACACTTTTTGAAAAATTTTGGAAACTTGCAATGACTGTCAGCCGGTTGGTAGTGTTAAGATTTGATTGTCGATTGCAGTTCATTCTTTTTAAAGTAAAAACACATCAGATCATTTCTCCTCACAAGGAATTTAACGTGTCACTATTTAGAAGTGTGTGATGTATAAAACAAAGCAACACTGGCTTGTTTTGACGCCATACCAGCTTGGAAACATACTAAAGCTTTTGGATATTAAGGCACCGAGCAACAACTGGACAACTTTTGTCATTAAAAACTGAAGTTTATACTCCTACAAAAGCCAGTCCTGAGTTTCAAGCTTAGTAAATGTCAGACTGGCTTCAACCCTTTGGAAAGCTTAGTGGTAAAAAAAAAAAAAAGGAAAGAAAAACACCAAAAATACAATCATATAACATTTTCATTTCACTTGAAGTTTTGGTGGTTTTTGGTGGTGTCTTTTGTCAGGACGACTCATTTAGTTATGCTCAATTGCGCTGCTAAAGAGGAGAGATCAAAACTAAAGAATTAGAGACTATATTTGGCTTTTTGTAATATTTTGTAATGTTATAATATTATATGTAAGTCTCTGGAAGTCATTGCAGTTCGTTGGACCGCTCTTAAATATGCTGATTCCTAATATGGATTGCTGTTCTCAGTAAGAACTTTGTTTTATAAAGCTTTAGTTTGTAAATCCTGAGCTGAGGAGAAGAGGACTCTGGAGTCCTGCTCTCACCGTCTGCCAGGGTGCGTTAATGTAATTAGGGTCCGACAGGCCTGACGGATCTGGCTGCACTGGTGCCCAGTGGGCCGTCAGACAGTTAAGCGTTTCTGCTGGAGTTCACGAGGATGTTTCCCCATTTAGACCGGACTTCACGGGACCTCCAGCCCTTCTGGAGCTGGCGTAAGAGCTGCCATTGTGTTAGTCTCCATCCCTGGCTCCACCACTTCCTTTATTTGGTACAGAATAGGCTCACATCTGTTGCTAAGATACAGAGGCAATGCAAGTGTTTCTGTTTTGTTCTCACCATCATTCAGGATTTCTTCCTGCCTGTGCCTCTTACTTATGTCTGAAGTGAAAACACAGCAGCACATATTCGTATAAAAGCTCAATTATATCAGCGGATTTACAACATTGTTTGTATCAATTTATACTCAGATTTTTTTGGGGCTGAAGTGGGTGTTGGGATGGGTGCTGTTATGAATTGCTGATATAGTTATCTTTATATATTCAATCCAAACTAAGGATCTGGTGGTGACTCAGCATTTGTTGTCAACAACATGAGTTAAAAGCATAATCAATGGAAATGTCCCTCCTTTATCAATCATAAATATACAGATGTAGCTGTCCCCCATGTCTGACAGCTTTGTGTCTGCCACGGTTTAAGAATGTCAACACGAAGCCTCGCTGTCGTCAAGGAGACGGGGCCAGCTCACACCAACTCCACTGGGACATCTGGTTTGAGAGACAAGTCATAGATACATTTCACAACTTTTTTTGTCATTCCAAAAGGCAAAGGCACGTTAAATTACTATAAAAGTTATAGAAGAAAGAGAGAGAAACAACTTAAGGAAAGACATAACCAACAATAGTGTTTAACCACCAAGAGAACATGAACAAAGCAGCACAAAGATGGAAACAAGCACTTATAAGAAGTTATGAACTTTAGTTGGAATTTTTAAATATATCTACAACAAACCGTTTTTTTGTTTTTACTTTGTTTTGAGCAAACGGCAGAGTAGGGTTTTAGCCTAACTAGTGAGTGTGTTTGAAGTCTGCATTTATCCAACCAGGGCTATCAAGTTGGATAAAATGTGAACTTGTCACCAGATCATCACCGGTTCCTGTAAACTGTTATCCGTCTCTGCCTTTAGTCCATTTAAATAATCTAAAGATAAAATGTGTAAGTGTTTACAAACCGTTATCCTGTGGGACGGGAACCAATTGAAGACAGAAAATGATTGAAGCATCACATAACTCTAAAGGCCCTCAGGGGAAAAAAAAGAATGCCAGAAAAATTCCCGGGGGCCTGAAATGAGCCCTCTCAATCACCAGATCTCTGCAGCTTCTTCTCTCTTTACAACACAGTGGGTCGTCCCAAATATTGATTGTTGACAGTCGGGTTAAATGGCCTGTGATTGATGGCTAACTCGGAGGGAGCATTGTGTGGAAAAAAGGGGGGCAGAGTGTTCTGCAGCCATGCTGGCAGCAGCTATCAGACACATCAGCATTCAGAGGAAAAGCTCCAAGAGAGCCGGATCGTGATTGTTTTTTCTTCTTTCTACAAAACATGTATGCATTGTTTAACTTCTACCTTTGCAAAATAATTAAGAGCATTATGATTTAAGTTTATGTAACAATTTCAAGAGAATTTTTTCTAATGAAATTATTCATCAGGGTGACTTTTTGTCTGGAGTGCTGCTGCCTTAACTGCACTTAAAAAAAAAAAGATTTCTTTTTTTTTTTTTAGAAAGAGCATGAAAGACTTCTGAAAACGTGGCGTGGCTGTGGGGAGTCAGCGCTGTGCACGGCAGAGCCGATGCTAATGTGTTTGGAGCTTAAACGCCTCCATTACTGTCTCCTGTAATTTGCTCCACAGCAAAGGCTGGGGCAACCTGTTCAATCAGCCTCAAACCCGCCCCCACCCCACAGCAACTTCCTATCCTCAGTGTGGAATCATTTTTGTTATGTTGTGTTTTTCTTGAGAAAAACCAAGCAGCACCATGTTCCCCCCGGCTCTCCTTTGGATGTGTTTGTGATTTGCTCTCACAGTGACTTACAAAGCTCCAGTGGCATGACGCGTTCAGGACACTGCTAATAGTGTGCTCATCAATCTGCCTGCTTTTTCCACTCTAAGTGCCTTGCTACTGATCTGACTTCATTACAGAAGCTGCATACAGAAATGATCATGATCACCAGCACGGTATTCATCAATTCAGTAAATGTTCATTTTGTTTTAAAACTTAAACTTCCAGTTTAGATATTTTTCTGCAAACTATAACTGACAGCAAATTAAATCCATTTGTGTTTTTAACTGAGTTGGAAAAAACATACTGAGATAGTTGAAAAATGTAGAATCCGGCACTATCCTCGCCACTGTGTATTCTTCTTTAAGTCTTCTAACACTATTCGTTTCCAGGATTTGGCTTGTGTGCTTCTCATTACTGTAACTCCCACACCATCGACGAGCATTCAGCTACTCCCACAAAGAGGAAAAAAGCTTTGCCACCACATACTTACCATTATAACACAGCTCAAGACTATTGCAGTACAGCTGCCAATCACAGACAAGAGTCATTCATGTCACACATTTGTAGCAGAAAACAAAACCCTTTTCACAAACCTTGAAGTGAAAATAGAATAAGCATTTTTTTCTAGGCTCTTTTTCCTGGTAATTGTAAAAAAGTCATTTTGTGTTGCTAATACCATTAAACATTAACAGTAATAACTGTTGCAAGCTTTAACATTAGCCGCTTTGCTTTTGTTAGCCTAATCCTATTTGAAGTTTATATTCATATATAAGCTTCGACTCTTTGGAGAGCTCAGATTAATTTGTTACTTTAGTTTCTTGATAGGTAAAAAAGGTTTTTAAAAAAGCAGTTAAAATCTAAATGGTTGCAAATATTAACTGCTACAACCATTAAGCATTAGCAGCAGCTACTTGACTGGCTTTAACATCAGCCACTGCTTTTGTTTGTCTCATGATATTTGACATGTTCTGTGCAGTGATGCTCATTTAAGCCGGCTGTTTTCAGTTTTTATTGACGTCCCTGTGATTTACTATTGACCAAAATATTGACTCCAGATAACTGAGCGCCTTCAAGCAGCACAAAGCTAGTTGTTTTCAAAGTTAGCACGAAATGTTACATTGAGCTGTCATTAAGGGCTAAACAGCTATCTGCATGGAGTAGCTGTTATACTATCTGAGTGTGTTTGGCTTTTCTGAGTTGGACGCACACATCATCAGTCATATTCCTGTCTTGTGTTTAGCTGAACAATATAAGCAGCTCTATATTCTTTACTGCCTCCTACATTAAATGTTAAAGGCAAAAAAACTTTCATCCACAAACATTGAAAATGTTTACTAAAATTGAAGAAATAGGAAGATTTTTTTTTTCTTTTTTCAATTTTTTATTCTGTGCTTGTTTTTATTACATCATGGGAACTTAAATCATATTTCGGTTGACATTTTAACCTTCACAGTGAGCAAAACAGCCTGATAAACATAAACATTATTTTTCCCTTCTTCCCCCCTCTGGGAACATTTGCCAGTAAACGTCTTTTGAATTCTGAGCGGTGTATCAGAGGTGCTACATGGACACAGGCAGGAGCCCTTTCCAGATATGTAAAATATAAGGCTGCTGCCTTCATCCGTCACTTTAAAATGATGGTGTTCTGTCAGTTTAACGCAGCCGACATCTATGCTAATGTTCCTCATTTCCTCTGTGAGACGCGACAGGACATTTATGTAATTGGCTGTGTGTTCAAGCAATACTTGGCACCGAGACAAAGAGAGAGAGAGAGAGAGAGAGAGAGAGAGAGAGAGAGCAGCAGTTATCTGAACTGGCATTTCACAGGGCAATTTCATCATCCCTGTTTTACAATATTTGAGAACACATAAGCCCAGAGTGACGAGGCATCAGATCGGGGCTCTGCTACTTACAGTTGCTCAGAAGCTAAAGGTTTCCCGATCTGGCAGGAAATTAAACCTGATTCTCCAGCCTTGTCTTATCTCTACGCACAAAAACCAGCTAGCGGATGTTAGTCTGAAACAGTTTCCATGTTAAGACCCCATTCTGTCTCATGGGTGCTCCAATCTGGAAACATTTGGGACCCATTGCAGACTGCAAATTTAACGATCAACCAAGCCAAAAAGAAAGATGGAGGAATACAACACCCCATTTTAACAGTGCCTTAAGATGATGGATTAAGATTTAAGTGCTTCCTTGGGATGTGGTGGGAATTTAGAGTAAGAGCCAGCTTTTTTCTAATGAGATAAGAGGCTCAAAGTCAATGATCAAGAATCAAATGACTGACTTAATGTGTCACCCGTAGCCACCTGTACATCTTCAGTCACACAGTCTTGCTAAATCCAGCCCCCCCCCCCCCCCCCTTACATACATACTCATGGTGTTGTCCGATAAGGTGGCAGACTTTTTAAATTTATTTTGGAACACATTTTTTTTTTTCACCAGTCCCAATGACAATCATCGTGTTTTGCACCCAACGAAAGTAAATACTTAGTAAATATATTTGAAATATTTCTCTTGCCGTTACAGGGGCTGTTCCGCCTCGTGCTTCTAACATTCTTTTCCTCTGCTTCAGTTCCGCTGCAAGTCACAAAGATCTTGTTTTCGCCTTAGACGATTTATGCACTCGGCTGAAGTTAAAAGCACTTCAAAAAGCTTTCCCTGCAGTTTGGACGGGGAAAACCAAGAAATTTCAGGGTCAGGTGAATAACTGTAAATGGACTGAAAATTTCACAGAGCACCCAAGCACCCTTTGAAAGCCCTGGGAAGATTTATGTGCAACCCGTAATCATTTGACTCAAAAATAGCATCTGCTCCTTTTGAACTCTTAATTCTTTCATCTTCAGATATACTAGATATTGGGATGAAACCCACCTTTTTCAAAGCAGGTTTCTTGAAAAACTGTCTTTTCTTGGGGTGCTTTTATTTATTTATTTATTTATTTGTATATTGGCTGGTTACCGTCTCCTTTGCATAGAGAATGACTCCTGCTGGTAAACTAGCTCTAAACCTGATCAATTCCATAATGAGAAATGATGGGGGTATTAATTAGATAAATCGCTTAAAGCCATAACTTGTTTCATGCTCCTGCCGGTTGTGATTGGATGCGTATGCATGTAACTTTCCGCATCAAACAGGGCCGAGATCTGAGATTCACACCTATCTCCTGCTCAAAAGAATCCACCAACAACAGTTAATGACATCCTCCAATACCTTTAGCTAACAACATCCAACTGGTTCAGTGATTTTTTTTTTTCTTCCTGTGATATGTTTCTATTGTCATCGGGCTGGATTCATTTCTAAAGAGGAGCTGGAGGACTTTGAATTTCTCTTTTGACGCCGGTGACACCAAAGGTGAATATTGGCGAGTTATAAAGGCGAGTTATTACATCTGAAATTACACCCTGATTTTATGCAAAGTCACCCCTTATCATAACTGAAATCCTGACCTCATGTTTTGACACCAGTCTCTCAAAAGCTCCTTAATCTATCCTGGTCTTTATTAGCTCAGTGAAAGGGGGAAAAAAGGTTTTAATTTAAAGCAACCCGTTGCTGCTGCCCTTCCTAAAATATACTGAATTTAACCCTTAGATTGCTGCATTTTTATCACTTGATTGTTCTGATATTGAAAAGGACAACAACACGTTGGTTCTCAGTCTTTTATTCAATATTTTAAAGCAGATGAAAGACGCCCACTTTAATACAATGATGTCAAATGAGGTTTTTTATCAGGGATAAGGGAAAAGGGTACCTTGAAAAATCCTATTTTCCAGGATTACGACAGTGACTACGAATCAGAAAGTGGGACACAAACGAAAAGACTAAAACAGCAGTACAAATGGAATCAAGAAAAGCCGTCCACAGCCTACGAAAAGAAAAAAGGAGCTTCCCTTCAAGTCTAGACAAGATCACAATCAACTCAGTTTTCATGGGCTTAACAACAATTCCCATGGGGCAGTCGCATTCACTGCCTCCTAATCGCCAACACACTTTCTTCATCATTACTTTCAACCGGCTTTTTTAAAGCAGACATATTTCAACCCTTTTGCACAAGCTGACCTATTTTCTGGCATTCTTAATGGAATGTCTGTGGCATAGATCGGTGAAAATATTATAGTGAGACAGCAACACTCTGTGGATTTGTAGCTTTTTCTCCGAGTGGCCTGTCATGGAGCTTAAAAGGGACCCGCTCCCCCCCCCCCCTTTGCTTAGACATGGTCTGTCTACTTTGAGATCAGTTGTATTCGGTTAACCCCAAACAACCTTTTTAGCATATGACGCAGCATGAAGCTAGCACTTTTCCGCTAATCAAAAGGTCGTGGTTTGGCTCTTAGATTGCCGGGACATGCAACAGGATGTTTGTCCAAGTCGGATGCATCGGGTTTACCATCCGATGCATCCATCATTTTGTGAATATGTCACACGGAGAGCACAGCTTTAAAACTGCACAAACTGGGTGAGGTAGAACCAACAAGAATAACACACAATTTCTTTATAACAATGTTTTTATTGATTTTATGTGCAAGTGTGTGTGCGTGTGTATATATATATATGTGTGTGTGTGTGTGTGTGTAAAAGCACCACACTTCAACCACAACACAGTAACCAGTCAGTCTGTCAAACACCAGTGCAAAAAGTCAATCCTTGTTCCTCTGATGCTTATCAAGCTCACCAACCACGGACCAACTATTTTTTATCTTTTTGGTAGAGGTTTTAAGAGGATTTTAAGAATTAATGCTTATAATCCTAGCTGGTGGAGGTAGAGATATAGATGCCAATGAGTTTTCTGATACAGATACTTTGGAAACTCAAAGTTGGCCTCCGGACAGTGAGTGGACACAATGCCAAAAGATTATTATGGCAGAAGCTAATAGAACAAAGCTTTTACAAATGTATACTGATGATCTGGTCCATTAACATGTAAGACCTTCAGAGTGTTGGTTTAAAGAATAAATGAATACAATTAAAATAGGTAAAAAATGTACACCATGCAAGACAATGAGGACTTCTTGCTCTCCAGATTCTTTGGACTGCTTTGGATGATAACTCAGTATGTTCTTATTTTGTTTCTGCTTTTTTCTCTCTCTCTTGTTTCTCTTACATATTTCTCTCAGTCTGCCAGACTTTTCTTTTCTCAAAATCTGCTCTCTGTTTCTGCCCAGAGTCGTTTGTGGGAGCCATACCACTTGGAAAACATAATCCTCAGCCAGGCGCAGTTCTCAGCTTTCAGTCGTTTTGTCACTCACAAATAATCACATTCTCTAAACTGGCAAGCTCAATCATTTACAACCCCTGTATGGGTCCATTATAGAGAGCATGTAGTTTGTATTTCGCATTTTCTGTGTAACTTGCCTGGCAAGACACTAAATCTGAAAACTTATGGGGAAATAAAAAGCCAAGTCTGAGCTAATCCATGCCACAAATACAGTTTACTGAACTAGATTGGAGCCAGGTTTTAACATCTCCAGCGTGGTTGTTGCTTAAACATTCTCAAAGTCCCTTGTAATTACTGCCTCTTGGTCTCTAGATGCTAACATTTTCCACCAGGTCCTTCATCTTTCCTCTGCAGAGCTTGTTACATCGCACCTTTCTCTGTCGTGACTCCTTCAGCAATTAGATCCACTGGCTGTGCTAACACATGAGCTGTTACCCGCTCGCCTCCCTTTTAATTTCCTGTCTGCTCAGCTGCTCTACATCCAAAGACGCGCCCCCACCTCTCCTGCACGGGGCGCCGTGCGTCTCTGGGGTGCCTTTATTTCCGTGGGAAAATGAAAGTGCGAAGCCTGGCAGCTCGGGTGAGCCTGTTAGAACTCCGTCAGAGCGGAGGCGAGGCACGCGGGCCGGGAACTTTTCAGACGGCAAAGTGTGAGATCTGGAGCGGGCTGCGTCTGGTGGGACGCCGGCAGTCGAGCAGCTTTTCTGAGATCCCTGTTGCCCAGGTGGCAGAATGGAGCACCGGTTTGTGTGTGCACGGTTTGTGTGTGCACGGTTTGACGGCTGAAAAGCCTCTCCGTTTGTCTGGGAAGTCACCACCCAGTGGAAAAAGAGATTTTCCTCTGGGCCTTTTTATTTTAAAGAAATGACATGCCAGCAGAGTTAGTTTTTTTCTCTCTGTCGAAGCACTTTTGAGACTTTAAACATGACTTGACATCTATTTCTTCTATGTGAAGCTTCTCACAATAGTGTTGAAGCATTCCCCCCAAACAGTTTTGTATCTGGGGAGGAATATCTATAAAGATTTGATAAATCAGGAGGATGGTCTAAAGACTTTTTCCTTAGTTTTTTTCCTCCCGCTCTGTGTTGAAGCAGCTTTGGCCTTCGGATCGACTTGTTTAAAAGAAGAAAAAAATAACATTTTTTTTCCTAGTGCGGAGTCATCGTTCTGCTTTAGGCTGAAAAGCAGTGTTCTGCATGTGTGTGTCATTTTTTAAGTCTGCACTGAGCAGCATGAAGAGCAGAGCTGACCCCGAGCCAAAGCCCCACAGGGCAAATGGCCATGGCACAGATCACAAACCCACAGCTTATCCCATCCCTCATCTGCACACCCCCGGCCCCATATCAGACATTTCAAATCTTTTCAAAAAGTGGTTTTCCTGAAGATATTGGTGGCAGAATTGATCCATTCCACATTCAATTTCAGCCATTATCTGATTCATGCAAGCAACCAAGTCTGGGGAGCGAATTATGTTTGAAACCCAGAGTTTCAGAGACATTTCAGACATTAGACTTATTCACATGGTTTACCCTGGGCTGTGTGACCCATGAAGGGGAAAACTAAACAGCTAGACTGGTATGATGACTAACTCTGACTGGCTCTTTCTCTTCATCATAGCCACAATACTGCGAATGGCAAAATGCTCCGTTAATAGGTATAACATTCAAAGTGGATCCAAACCCAAATCCAAAACCAAGCTTCAGCTGGGGCCTCAAATGGCAGGAAAGCTTTGAAATTGTCAATCATATCAGTCCGCTGGTGTTTTAACAGACAAGGTGAATTCTTAACCCCCAGGAAAAGAAACCCAACCAAAACCTGGTTTCGTCATTATACCTCTGACAGATTGTATTTCCCCCTTTGAGGTAGTATTAAATGGGTCGAAACAGAATCTTTGTTGACAGTCTTTCTTTAAAAACCTTTTAGCGAGACAGACAACAAAATCACACTTAAATGCCGCAATTACCCGCGATCTACTGCAATCCAGTTTTTGATCGTTGGACAACAGCAGTGTGCTTATGATAGATATAAATGATAGCTTCAGTTAAATGCAAGGAAGAAAAGTCTCATGCATGCACTTTTCACAAAAATAGCTGGAATGCCTGTTCCTCTGGACAGCCCTGAAACTCCCCGCGTGGCGCTCTGCGTCCAGTCTGGCCAGTCCAGACGCTCCCGTCCGGCTGGTCCAGGCAGAGCATGAGGTCATCTCTTTCTTTTGACCGCGCACATTGTCTGATTTCACGAGGCTTCTGCAGCCCCAGACTCGATTAAACATGAATGAAGCAGAGCAGAAAAAAAACAAAAAACAATCTGGATCCACAAAGGTTCCCGGTAAGCTGGAGGGTGCTGACCGGGCCTGGGGGGGGCAGTCGTTTAGGCCGGTCTGTCCACACCGACGCCAAACCTCACAGAAGAGCTGCTCCTACATCATTAACAACACAGCGACAGACCTTAAGGGCAGTTTGACGCTTTACTTGAAGGCCGCTGATAAGGAAACGAGCCTCCTTCTCTGCTGCAGAATGCAGGAGCTGATTTGATTGGCTGTGGGCCGCAGTATCTCAGTCCTCCGTTATCTCCCGCTACATGAACGCCACAGCCTCCGCTTAACGGTTGGTGAAGTTAATTCGGCCCGAAACATTCTCTTCTGTATTTGATTTGGCTGACATGAATTCAGGTTTTGATTGTGCAGAATGCAAAAATAATCTCCTAAACCCCCCCCCCCCTTCCCGTTTGCTTTGTAAAATGTGCTTGCGTGAGGAGCTGGGCACTGTGATGCCATATATATGATCAAATCTAGCTAGTGTACCATTTCAGAGCACTTCTCGAAAAACTCAGCTAGTTTACTGGCTCCTTCTGTCTATTTGTTTTACTAAGTATTTGTGCAAATTGATTTCAGCCATTGCAGTTGGACGGAACATTCCTTAAATCTTCACCTCTGTTGGGAAACAGTCTCTGTTGACTCATTAATAATAAAGAACTTAAATATTAACTTAGCACTGCTGTGGACTGACCTGCTTGCATATTTAACTGCTTCCCCTCAGCTTTTGATGGGTTATAATTTGTGGCAAGTTGTAATATGAATGTTTCATTCTGAGCTGAAAAAAAGGTTTTTCCCCCGACGAAATTTAGAAAGCTACAGAAAACTAGGCTTGTTCGGATGACGGGGTCGAGAGGAGCCTGTGCTGATGTCGGGGATCTTGGGTCACTGAGTGCAAAGATTTAGGCAGATCTGAACTCACATAAAGAGGCGGCCAAAGAAATGTAATGCACTTGGACAATTTTGGAAATAAATTGACAACTTTTGTTGAGCTGAAACATACAGCCTGGGATGTACTCTCCCCCTTTCAATATTACAATATATTGAATTTCTGCTGACTTGGCAATTAATATTTATGAAACAGCTTTTTATTGATAGCTACATTTATTGATTAGATAAAAACAAACAGTCAGTTTGGATTGCTATGAAGGCTTTGTGTCTCTTACTACAGTATCCACTCTTTCCCATCAGTTCAGCCTTCTTCGTCTTGCTCAGGCTTGCAGAATTTATCAGGACAGATTTATCTCCAGCAGCATTAAGCACAGCCTGCCTTTCTTGGCATCTAGAATTCATTAGATGAAAAATTCTTTTAACGTTTGCCTGAAACACCCAGAGAATAAAAAAAGACTCCAAAAGAAATCCCGACTCATCCAAGCATTGCATGTCTTCCTCACTAAAAGAAGTATCATTTTGTTATTTAGTTTTTTAGTAAACCAAGGAAACTTTTTTTCATCATACATTTACCGCATGACATGAAGATCTCTCACCTGTACAAACAATACCATATTACACTATTCAGGCCTCCCACAATGTTAGGACCAACACAATCTGTGTGCAGGGTTTTATAAAAGACGATTTCTTTGAAAAAGTTTAATTCAATTTTCAGATGACATCAGTTAGCTGGACAGAACGGGCTCAGCTTTTACCAGACTGTGATGTTTTATCTAACTTCCACAGGGAGAGGAGACACAAAAGATCTAAAGCAGGAACATTCAAGCAAGAATCCCTTTTTTCTTACTTCAATGTTCGTTTCATTGTAAGGGGACTACTTGATTTATTTTTTTGTTGAAATAAATCAAATGCCAGAGCAATAGTCCTCAGGAATATGGCATAGAATATTGAAGAATTAAGGTGAACGACAGTTCTCAAGTGGCTTATTTTCAAAACTGTTTTTAATTTGTATACCACTATTAATTATTCCAATGCATGATTTAGAAAATTCAATCAAATAATCATGTCAGGATGCTGCTTTAACAGGGTTTTTGTACATGGGAACGTTACAGCCAGAGTCAGTAAGCCATATACACTCATGCAGGCTTTCCTTTCCCTTTTATGAAAGTTAAAACACAAGAGCTGGCTCGTGTTTCTTCAATGACGCAAAGGCAGAGAACCACAAAGAAGGAAACACGCCTTCCTCCTCTGAGTCCGGTACGTTTAGCAGCAGGCTCCACCGGCAGCGGGAGGTGAGACACCGGCAGCTCTTACAATAAACTGCCACGCGCTGTTTGCAAAAGAGAGAGGCCATGCCTTTAACAAACACTTTTCACAGATGGGTTCCCGGACTGTAAACAGGCCGTGTGGCGAATCAGCTCAGGAAACCTGGAGCTCTGGTTTGAAAGCCCCGCGCAGTATCTCAGCACCACCTCAGTGTCAGCGAGGCCTGTTTGTTTGCAGTGAGCCCTCACCACCCACCCGAGCGTAAATATGCCCCCCCTAATGAAATAATAGATGCTTTGGTGCAACGCAGGCTCTCCAGTGAACCTTTTCTTGCTTTCTAAACAGATTGTGCAGTTACTCAGAATTACAATAATAGACACACATCACATCATGAAATCAGAGTAGCTGCCCCCCACAGCTTTGGTGAGCATGGCCTTTTCTGATAAACAGTATATATATACATACGTACATACATACATACATACATACATACATACATACATACATACATAC
>CAJRST010005557.1:756243-791189 GCA_907169785.1 Menidia menidia | reverse complement strand
TACATACATACATACATACATACATACATACATACATACATACATACGCACACACAGTACCAGTCAAAAGAAGTTTGGCCTCACCTTTTCAGTTCATTGCTTTCTGTTCTTTATTTGAATGCATTTTGATGTATTTACATTGCAGATTCCCACTAATCGTATCAAAACTATGAAAACATTAGAATTATGTGATCAACAACAGAGGGTGAAATAACCTGGGGCACGTTTTATATTTTAGATTGTTGAAAAGAGCCACCCCTTTGCCTCGATTACTTCTTTGTGCACTCTTGGCATTCTGGTATAGAAAACGGTGTAACGGAGTCGGATTGATTTAGCGTTGCAATGCTGGAGTCAGTCTTTGGGAATTGAAATAAACAGCACGCAGAGCTTGGTAACGGCATGGTTATGTAACACAGTATGTTCATATTTTTCCACTTCACCTCAGAAGACAGTGATTTGTTACTGTATCCGTGTCTATACCTAAAAATCCAATCCCACTTTAGCAATTAATGGGGAAGCAAGCATGAACCTAAAACACCAAAAAGGTAAATATAGCTGAAAAACCTGATTACCCAAATCCCTCCAAAACAGCCCCCCACCCCCACCCCGCCGCCTCTGTTATCTTCCTCCTCTTCAAACAGGAGCTGCTGGGTTTCATCTGTTTGGCTGCCTTTTGTTCGGGGGGTGCTTTGGCAGAGATGAAAGTGAAACCATAGCCCATCTTGGCTTCCTGTGAATTGGATTTGTTGGTCTCCCTTTCTTCTTCCGTCTTGCCTTGCTCTTTTCTCCCACCTCTGTACCTTTTTGTTCTCCGTCTCCGGGCTAAAGTTGCGTGCAGCGTTTGCCGTCTATTCTGGTCCACTGCTCACACAAATGAGAGTCCAGGCTCCGGCCTACAGCCGACGTCTGGCCCTCCATGGTTGGAATCTGCAAATTTGAGAAACATTAAAAGCTCAACCCTGGTGGGACTATTACGAGACTAGATTATTATTTTCCTGTAGTTCCTTCTGAAGACATTTAAAGTATGTTTCTGGTGGGTTTGTTTTCAGCCAGCATACAGCCAGTCCTTTGTCTCTCAGCCTTTCAGACCATTTAGATTCAGCTTACATCCAGAGACACGCGGAAACCTCGCTCCTTTCAACAGGCAAACAGTAAGCACAGTGAGCAGAGAGGCATCTTCTCCTCACCTTCAGTCTCCGATGGTATTTTGTCTGCAGCATCAAAGAAAAGTCAGGGCACTCTCCGACCCAGAACCCGCCACCTGAAAGGGCTCCACTCACAAACGACTGTTTCTCTATCCGCCTCCAAGCGAAGGAGCAGCGCCCATGAGGCCTTTTATCCAACGCTTTAAAAAGGAGCTGGGACTGAGCGGGAGCAGCTCAGTCCAGACAGATAACACAAGGAAACAAATCCCGTTGGCTTCGTCTTGGTTGGTTGAAAATGGCATTTTCATTCAGTCTGCAATGATGAGCACTGTGTTGTGTTCTCTTACAAAGAATAAAAATAACAAAAAATAACAAACCAAGCACAGAGAGTCACAGTTTACAATTTATTCTTTAAATTTAGGAAAGCACAGTAAAAGCTGCACATCGAAGCGGCAAACGTATGTTCTTTATTATTAATATTATTATTGAACAGTTTATTGGACATCTTCAAAAGTGCATATCAGAGGTCTTTTTCAGGTGTCTAGGTTTTTTTTCTCTCTATGGTCTGGGTTTGCTTCCCAGATCAGCGCAAAACTGCTGTAAGTTGTTGTGGCTTCCATTAGGTTCAAATGGTTTTCTGATGGGGACGCGGAGGGGGAGATAAGGCCGTTATCTCCATGCATGTAATGAAAGTTCCAATTAGAGAAGTCTGCCCCCGAGGGCCCCGTGGAGGATGATTGTTTGTTAGGAGCGCCTGACACCTCAAAGGCTGCAGTGATGGGACTGTGTTCCCCTCTCCCCCCCTCTTCTTCTCTCCCCATATACCCAGGTGTGTTTTTCTACCTGAAGACAGACAGAGCTTTGTTGTGGAACGCTGCCTTCCCCCCCCCCTCTCTGCGGAGAAAGCAAGGCTTTCATTTCATTTCTGTCCTCGGCTGCAGGGCACGGCGGCGCTGGCCACAGATTAATTAAACGTCTGCTTTTACCGCGCAGGTTTCCTGCCGTTCAGATAAAAGCGAAACAAACAGCCTAATGGAATCCAGCCTGTCGCTTCAAACTTTTTCAGCTCTCAGCCTCGTTTCACATCCTCTCTCTCTTTCTCTCTTTCCCTTTTTTCTTCTTTACATGCAAACAGCAGTTTCTGTTAGACCAGGCTCAGAGATGATGGGATTTGTCAGGTACAAACACTGGTCGTCAGCCAAAATCCAAACAGTTTGTTTCACTTTGTCCTTCCTGAGTTTGAATTCAAACAAACTGCTACCAGAGCAGTGAGCGAGAGTTTATTGTCAGATTGTCTGAAGGGGGTAAGGTGTGTAGTTCACACCCTGTCAACAGACCGTACTGCCCCACACCTGTTTGCGACTGTACGATGAAAACAGGAGATGCTGCACTTATCTGTGGCCAGCCAGCAGGAATATTCAATTGTTGGTCCCATAATTGCTTTTCAGCTGATGATTATGCCCAGCAATGCAGTTCAGGGGAGGACCCCTGTCTCTGAAACAGCAGGGACTCCCACCCTCAAACCGGCTTAGACACCAGCTTTAACACAAGGACACAACTGAAAAGTTCTCACCTCTTTAACAACAAAAGAAAATGATTTTTGCCTTGCTTATATTTGATTGTTGCATTATAGGCCTGAAACTCTTAATAGTCATTTGTTTAAACCAAAGCGATGGCTTTTTAGGTCATAGGGACGGACAGATATTTGACTCATTTTTGGCTTGTCAGCAAGAGTAACATCATCCAGATACAGTTACAGCCCAGAATTACAGAGAAGTCAGAGAATGTTTAGTTATTCTGTTAAAGCCGGCTGTCTGGTTGAACTTCCTAAATACTGACATAGTTGGACCGCGTGCACAGCTGTGAAAGCAGCTGTTAATGTGCACAAAATGGGTTCAGGTGTTTCACAGTTTGGAACCGTGCTGTTACTCCGGTTACAAGTTCCGTTTGTCACGCCTTTGATGGGAATAAATCGTTTTGACATGCACATAACTGTCGGAATTTCCAGAAGCAGTAGAAAAAGAAACTTGATTTTCAAAGCGAATAAATACCACTGCTGTGTGTTTAGTAACAACTCTTTTTTTTTTTTAAAGATAGGAGTTTCTTTTTGCGCCCGCCACATCTTCCACCAGCCATACCATAAAAGCTGAGATAATATTGCATTTACAAACACAAATTTTTATCAGAATCACTGTGATCAGATCAAAATATTCCAATTCTTATGTTGATTCCGATCAGGCCCTGAAACCCAGCTCAGTGGCTGGTACTGGATTGGATTAGGCAGGTTTAGAAAATGTATCTATTGTCCAGCTTTAGTCCCCTAGCATGTGCTTATGATGCAGGTTCTTGCAGGCCTGAAAGCCATTTCCTGTAAGAGCTTCATTATTGAGCAGCTCAGTGATCTGTCAGATGTATGAGACTGTTTAAAATCTGCTCACTGGAGTTCACCCAGCCGAATGTGCTCTTTTTTTTGTGTTCCACATCTAGAATAAGGCGTGCAGGCAGTTTCAGGGGTTATTATTTGAATTACAAAGATGACCTAGTATCAGCCTAGCTGGAGCTGACATTGGCTCATTTACAACTCAGAGGAGCTCCTAAATTGATGGACAGCTACTGTTTCTTCTCTGAGATCACAGCTGATTGATGGCACTGAACGCACTGGCTTGAAATGGATGTGAGGGCAGGAGATCAGTGCAGTCAAATGGATAAATCTGTCTTAAGGAGCGGCGCCCGGCCTTACTTTACAGTCCTGTCCTAACACCTGAGCCCCAGCACCGCTTTGAAAGGCGTTTCCCGAAGAGCCGGCGGGCTTAGGTGTGTAATGCAGACTGTAAACGACACCAACAGAGTCCCGGGCTGCTGACTGCTCCAGGCCAGCCCCGTGAATCCAGCCGCAGGTTTCCAGCTCAGCGCTGATCCCCGCGTTCCGCTGTGTGAGGAGGCGGCAGCTATAGGACTGCTTACTCAGGCTTTCCTCATATATATGAAAATGTGCAAGCAGGGTAAAAGGAAACTGCAAGTAATCTGACCCAGTTTTTTTTTTCTCCTTTTTTTTCCCCCCAGTGCCGGTGATGCTGGCAGTTTCTTTATTTATGCTGCCTCGGATTGATCTCACTGTGAGATAAAGAGCTGCTTCTCAGGGGATGGTTGGCCTGTTAATAGCCATTGTTCATCATAAGCCACACACAATATATATTTCTCAATATTTCTCTCACAAAAATGTGGGATATAGCGTGGGAACAGTTGCTTTTACAGTACCAAAGAGGACCATGCATATGTAGACTGCTTTTCACCCTTTTTTCTGCTTGTGTCTGTATCACACAGCCTGACAGAAGAGTAGGTTTGTTTGTTTTTTTTCTGTGCGCATGCTTTTACTTCAGCTGTCCCTGGTCATCGCTTTTGCTTTTCCAGTTTTTTTAAAGATATATACAAAGTTTGAAAAAGAAACTGTGAGAATGACCCATTTTTATATAAAAGAAAAATGGAAAACCACACTAAAAATGTAGTTTTGGACATGCTGTGATAACGGAAGTCTCAGAGTAATTAACCTTTGAATTTGACGGCTGGTCACACCAGACATTGAAGCCGATGTTGAGATTTAATTGACTCCTTTTAATAAAGTTTAACTATTCCCCTTCGGGCTATAGAGGGTCTACATCATCTACTGTATTTTAATAAAGGATTTGGCTCCCATGCCATCCAGCAGTATTTTATGACTTGCTGTTTTGAAGCCTACACGCCTACAGCTATTGGTTAACTTTGTCTGAAGTTAGTAGTAAGGAAAGGAAGGCTGCTTATGGAGGCGAGATAAGTGGCTAATTGCAGACAGATGGACTCCTATTTGGCTTTAGTATACTCTGTGAGTTCATGGCGGATGAATGAATAACTGCATGATTCCAGGTGCTGTTGCATGCACGAGCCCAGATGACCAGCCCCCAGATGCTCAGACCCGTTGTTTGTGCTTTCATTAGCTGCAAAGACTTCCTGTGCAGCCTTAAAATCCGATTTATCCCTGTGGTAACGAATCTGCCGTCTGTATATGAAATGGCTAAATCAGAACACAGGTCCTGCTGATTTTTGTTGATGTTTTCTTCATTGAACTCCATAGAACGCCTGTGTAGGGTTAGTTTTGATCAGGCCAGTTAAGCCATTCCTTCCAGCCTCCAGTCTGTTGTAGTACACCTTCCATGGCATGAACATGAAACAGGAATGAAATGTCACGCCATTTCAATGGGTCGATACACCTGATTTTCCCAAAGTACAGGCACCAAGTTCTCTGGAGGCAAGGGGGGCAATGAGTATGCCCACACCCGCTCGGTGCCTCTCACCGGGAGCAACTCCGGAGTGGAAGAGGGTCCAGCCCTTCTCCAGAACTCCTCTTCTTCGAGGTGAGGGGAGGCTACAAGGTGCTTGTACTTAGATTAAACCGCATTAAATTGTCTGAAAAAAACTTGCTGTCCAGTTGAATTGGGTTTTTTTGTGGGCGCCTTTACTCTGACTAGAATGTTTCCTGTGGCATAGTTGAGGTAAGCTGGCAGGGTTCTGTTCAGATCTCGGTACAGTCCCACAGAGTTGCTGCCGACGATGTTGTTGTAAAGCTCTTTTATGACAACAATAAAGGCATCTCATCGAATCTCTGAAGTTTAGTCAGAGCTGTGCTTCACAGCATCAAGGACAGAGAGAAGAAAGGCCATGGTGCTCAAATCTGATCCGGCTGCACAGATGGGGAGTCTTGTGCAGACATCAGTGATGGGAAGATAGAAGTGACACTGAATCATTCAGTTGGCTTCGTCACAGCCCTTAATGTCAGCACAGTTCTCGGTCTGGAGAGGAGGTGATGTTGATAATGTTTCTTTCAGTTTTTTTTCTCCGAACATGAACTATACACATATTTAGATTATTTTAAAACGCTTAATGCAGGCCATCACTGAAAAAGGGTAAGGGGTAGCAGCTGTTTTAGTAATCACACACCTTATATGAGCTGCAAGTTTGGCTAAAAAGTTTCAGTTTGGACGGTCAAATCCTGTCAAACATGGCCCCGGTGGTTAAAGGTGTGAGGCCGACCAGCCTATTATTTTTCTCTTAGTCTCGCAAAGAGACCACTTTACAAAGAGATAGGTAGTCACAGGAATTGGAGAAAAAAGCAACCGTTTTTCTTTGTAAGAATTACCCCAGCCATCCTTTCCAAGTCTGATTGTTGGGAAGATTCCACAGCTCAATAAGAAACAAATTCAGATGAACCAGTTTGTCTTCACAGTAATCTCTTCTACAACAGGTCCTTCTAGTCTAACATGTCCACCTTAACCTGACAGGAATGAGGTGCTTTTATTTGCTCCCTTTAGAAGCAAACTTTGTACCTCGGGGGCACTTTGACTGACCACAGCATGGATTTTTAAACTTCTGTTTAGCATCAGTTAGCAGCCGCAGCCTGGACGACCAAAAGGAAAACGCTCCTCCTGTTTCCAGACCTTCTCCTGCTCTGTTGGAGAGAAGCAGATTGACCATAGAGAGTGTTTCCATAGATTGCCATATCGATAAAGCTGCTGGAAGAGCAAATCTGTCATCTTTTTTTTCGTTTTGCGAGTGAAAAGAGGAATTCAGACGGCGGACGGCGCTGTGTTGACTGACAGCTGCCAGCAGGCAGATTGGATTTCTGCTGAGAGCACCATGTCTAAAGTCCTTGTCATTGTGTTTGAGTGGGTATGTTTTTTTTTCTACTGGCGGGACCTTAAAAGCACCAGGCCTTAAAAATGATTTAGTCACTCTGAGTGCTTGTTGTTGGGCCGTCATGCTTCAAGTAGGTTTCCATGCAGCGTTGCTTTTTAATCAGATTTAATGTAAACTGACACTTCCCTCAAGTCCGCTTATTCATGGTGACTTCATGAGAACAGGGCTGCGTGTGTGTGTGTGTGTGTGAATACTTTTCCCTTAAAGCAGATATCCAGATTCCTTATTGAAGGCCTATGAATGCTTTCTATGACTGACCATCAGCCAAATGCTGACCTCCCTTACTGCCTCAGTGTTTGTGTATCACCAGTTTGTGGACGAGCCCGGTGGATGTGAAACAGACTGCATGTAATAAATACGCAGAAAAATGGAGCCGCTTACGCAAGCAAGTACTCTAAGGGGCTCCAGATCCATCATGTGGATTCATTTGTAGTTATTGGCTAACCATAGAGGCTGTAAGGCCTTAGACTGGGCTGTGACGGTGAGCGATCGACCGCGGCCTCTCGGCTCTGAAAGTCCTGGCGGGGGGAAGGGGTCAATAAACTGCTAGGAAGTTTTTTCTGTACCAAATGAAATCAAGCTGACTCAGTCTCAGCTCGGAAAGTTTAGTGAATAATTTAGCTCATTGCACCCCTCTTCTGTCCTCCATGCTCTGCTCGCCTCCTTTTACTCCTTTTACACGCCGTGTATCCGTGGGGACGGCCTCTCCCGGCCGGTTTTGGAGCGGAGCACCCGGGCGTGTACGCTTCCACCCTAACTGGGAGCTGACACATTTTTGCTCTCTTGCGTTAGTCATTTTGTGCGTCTCATTTGTCTCTAATGTTGCGTTAATGGGGGGGTTGAAGCTGCAGGCTGCTTGTTTACCAGCAGGCACTGTTTGGTATGTCCTCCTCTGAACGTAATCAGAATCTCACAGTACATAATAACATCTTTGTAAAAGCGGGCACATTGTTGCCTTTTATCCTTTCACAAATCAAAATTCTGTCTTTTGTTTTTTGTTGTCTTGAAACCAGTAACATAGGTTTGTTCTACCAAATGAGTGTGAACAAAATCTATGAATATTTTCAGTTTTTTATTTAATTTGAGTTCAAACCCTGGCATGAATACCAAAAGTCAGCTCTATGACTGCTACCTACCGCAGATGGAAAGTCCTCTCTCTCTTTCTCTCAGTGTTTAATGATTTAAGGCGCTTCAGTTTTAGGACTCTGTGAGGCCGACCAGCCTATTATTTTTCTCTTAGTCTCGCAATGAGACCACCTCACAAAGAGATAAGTAGTCACAGGAAGTGGAAAGGTTTATGACTCTGTAACGTAACAGCATCGCCCAGCTTCCCCTAAAAGCTGATAGAAGTTTCTCCTGAACACTTTTACTCTGTGCCACCAGCTTTCTTCCTGAAGCCTGGTCATGTGATAAACCTGAAGGTTTATCACCTGATGATCTCATCCCCTTTCATTCCCTCCTCTTCACTCAACCTCTTGAGATATGTATATTTATTTATTTTTCTCAGGCCAAGGTTCCTTTGTAGATGACTTCCAAGAGATTTTTCATTGGTGTTGCATAAACCCATTATTGGATAAAAATTTAAATGAAAGTTGAGTCGAGGCCATAAGTTATGGAGTCGTGCTTTTAAATAAAAGAGGTAGATTGGCAATGAAGGAGGAAATAGCACAGCTTACCCTTTGTCACAGCCTGGTTTAACAGCACGGAGGAGAGCAGAAATCAAATAAAAGCAGATTACCTGCTTTTATGCGGAGCAACTGACAAGACCGAATGTGGTGTACGCATCTGCTGCGTGTGTGTGTGTGTGTGAGTCTGTGTGCGTGTGTGTGTGTGTGTCTGTGTCTGTGGGTGGCTGGATTAATAGCCGAGGGTGTAGATTGGATGTAATGATGCAAAACAAAAGGCAGCGGGGGAGTTCATCCCCCCCCCTCGCCGTCTCTACTGTTGATATTTGTTGATGAAAGCGGGGAAACGGCGGCGGGACGTAGCTGTGAGAAAACGCTTTTAAACGTTTAAAACGTTCAGCTTCTCAAAAGCGTCTTCAACCTGCTGGTTCTAGCAGAAAAGGCCAGCCAGCATATGGACGCGGCACCTTTTTTCCCCCCAAATCAGTGCTGATAAGGACTAGACGCTGAAATCGGCTGTGCGCGGAAACGTTTGGCTCTGAAAGCGAGGGCTGGTTTTGGAGGGGTCAGAGTTGCGCTGTTGTTACACAAACAGGAGCCTGTCCCGCCCGCTGGAGCCGGCATGGCGCCGCTGATTTCCCATGATGCTTTCTGACGTCTGACCTTTTAACGGAGGCACGGCCTGAGCGCGGCGGCTGTGGAGCTGTCTGACAGCGGTGGGCCTAATGAGGGGGGGCTCCCACCGCAGAGCAGGTGTCAGGCCTTCTCAATAACCATGCAAACGCCCTCATTAGCATCAGGCTAATAAGCCACTCTGCGCAGGATGTCATGGAGAAGCTGGAAAGGGCCGGCATGTTGCACAACCACATTAAAGACATTTTTAGCCGCAGATAAGTGCATGCTCACCTATTTTAGCCTGATTATTATCCAAAACCCGGCTGGATTTTGGTTCAACATGGGTGTACAGTGTAGAAATCTGAATGTGACAGCTAACTCTGTCAGACATCAATCTCCACTTAGCAAACTCATTTCAACTAATCATTTTGCTATCTAAAATGTATCTTAATAAATTGTTTTCTTTGATAAAGTTAGATGAGACCTTGTATGTTTTCAAGGTAAGACAAAAAGATAAATACCTGCATATTCTCTGTTAAGCTTAGCAGTATCATGTTTCGGCAAGCTAGCTAAGAGGCTAGAAGTAGCTAATGCATGTCTTTTTTTTCTTTTTCTTTTATTTTAAACGGGGCAAGGAAAAACATATCATATCATAAATAGATACGTTTTTGTTTTCTGAAGAGTTCTAAAAGCCTCACCATGTCAGGCCTTGAAAGTTGCCGGTGGCTTCTTTTGCCATTTGTTGCCACTATCAGCGTTTTTGACAGAGTCAAGGAAATAGCTATCCCTTTTTATCAACATTCATGGAAATATTAAACGATGATGTTCCACATTCCTCACTTATGCAAAACTGTGGTGATGCTTTGAAAAGCCACAAAGAGGACATTTAAATAATAGTAAGATAAACAAATTTGGACCTTTGCATTTTTTTCATTGAAAGTCTGGGTTAGCTGCAGTGGTAGCAATGTGTTTTCATTTCACACAGTGAATTCAAATGGAGAAACTTCACTTTGCTTCCATGATGGGATCACAAAACACTACAGGTTTATACATTTTTCACTTCTTCCCAAATTTAGAAATTGCCTTATGCTGCTCTTTTTCCTTCTCCAAATAGTCTCCATCATCTGCTCCATGTCTTTTGTGCTTCCTGTTTTCACTGGTCTTCAAATCTCCAGCAGTCTTTAAGTCTTCAGCTTTGTGCTGGTGGCTGCATGTAGAATGGCGGTTATATAACCAGGTGTGGGCTTCATGTCGAATCTTTGTGCCTTTTGTTTTGTTTGGAACACTCGTCGAAGCCCCCCCCCCCCTTATTCACCTCCTCTAAAGCAGGGCCACTCCTTTTCCATTTGTCCAGGGGCCACAAACGGAAACACGATGAAGTCAGAGAGGGAGAGGAGGTGGACACAGATGATCTGAAGAGGAAGCGGGAAGGAGAGGCCTCGGCCGACGAGTCCTCCAAAGACTCCAACGAGGAAGAGGAGGGCAGCAGCTCGGAGGCAGACGAGATGGCTGCAGCCCTGGAGGCGGAGCTGAATGACTTTATGTGAGGAGGAAGCCAACAAAGCGGTACCTAAGTTATTTTTCTGCTTTGGAATCCGTGTAACGAGGATGTGTGAGCCATGAATGCGTGCTGCAATAGAGAAAGAAAAAAAAGAAGCGAATGTCCTGTACAGACCTAAAATGTTGCTGTGTAAATAAAGTCATAGATTTTTGTAGAACAGCTGTATAGCCATTTTGGCATAAACCCTTTGATGTTGACATTTTATTGTAAGATAAGAAGAAAAAAAACGTAGGGGACATTAAATTTGATACTTTTTTGTTGTCGTTGCTGTTTTTCTATGTCGATTTTTATATTGATGAGAAGATGAGTGATATATCATCAATTGTACATTTTTCTGATTGTACTTGCCAAAGAGTTTGGTATGGGTTTGCCACGGTGCGCAGCTAAATATTTTACTCTTCGACTTTTAATTTTCTTTTGGTCTCCTCAACAGGGTTTTAAGGTCGTTATCAACCGGTGGATCCAGACACTTGAATGTGTTCACTTCCCCTTACGTTGTACATTTCACCATGCTCAGGCTAACTCAGTCTTCTGAAACACCGCCGTGGTCTGAACCGATCCCGGTCTCATTTTTATCAAACCAACGCTCACTTTCTCTGTTTCTCATCCCATGTACACTGGAGCTTGTTCCAGAGCCTACATTTTTCCCTTTCTGGTGCAAAAGAAAATGAAGAAAATCAGCGTGCTTAATATTAAACTGTGGAGGTGCTGCTTGGCTGCTTTATATAAATGTATTTTTTTCTATTTGGCAAAACCAGACCTGAAACAGTCCTGACACAATATCGATTCCCACATAAGCTTCATGTTTCCCCTGAATTTAGTATTCATTTACCATAAATTGGGGGGGGAAATTAGAGTATAAATGTTTTGTTTTTTAAACACAGGCAAATGGAGTTTAAATCTATAGAGAAAACAAACAAACTTTATGAATGGAACAGATTCTAGGAAACAAGGGATGATGTAATTTTTTTTTAAAGCTCTAAATCGGCTGTTAATGATAGATATCAATTTAAGACCTTTTGTTTTGTTTCAAACAAACACGTCTTTGTCTGATTATTTTTTAACAAAATATTTCTATGCAAATTTTGTTTTGTTTTTTAAAGAGACTGATCATTTCTTTTGCTTTGCGCGGACCTCCATCATGTTGCAAACATTTCTTCATCTCTGAGCCGGTGGTGCCAAGCCAAGCAGTCCCTGCACTAAACCACCTTAACATGTAAGCAACGAAAACATTGAAAATAGAGCGACCTTTCAATCCAAACTAAGGCTAAAGCTGTCTGTTCACGGGGAGGCGTAGATCTCAGACCTGAGCAGACAGCAGCACCCAGCTTCTCCTCAGAAAAACAGAACCAGCCCTGATCGGGACTTTGACCCCGTTTCTCCCACTTTTGGGACATCCTATATGGCGGGAATCCATCTTGAATGAACGTGATGGCAAAAGGGCTCTCAGTCCTGATGTTTGGGGCCGTTTTTGAGTCAAAGCCGCAGCCCCAAGTCTCTGAACCCGCCCCTCACAGATCTTCCATATTTGACATACAATGTGAGTAAATCTTGTACCATCCAGTAGTGGAGGGCTGATGGAGTTTAAATCTGAATTCAGCAATCATTTTATCACCCACTTCATCCTGGTAACACGTTTTTTGTAATGACAGACTTCCTCTTTTTTTTTTTTCTTTAGTTGTGATTTTATCAATGAGTTTGGATCTAACTAATGACATGTAAAGTATTTGTAACGTTATTTTCTCCTAACCCAGAGGAAAAAAAGATTTTTCTCCAAATAAAGAACTTTCTAAGTAACATATTTGATTTGTAGACGTCATTTTGGATGTTTTGTGTTGAACATGTGTGAGACCTGGACCTTGAAGGAGCCCACTCTGTGTTTGGATTTCTTCCATTCTGCTCTAACCTCAGAACAACCTTTAAGTTTTCACCAAATATGAACCTGACAGAAGTGGCGGTGGTGCTCGGGGAGAAGATGAAGGACGATGAGATGAAGATGAGGACGTATCTGTGAGTATTCATAGCAAAACCTTCCTTTCTTCAATGTCCTCATGAAAGATCTCTGCAAATTGTTGGTGCATGGTTATAGATTTCGATTCTTGGAATAGAAAAACATCTGGGTTGTGGCTCCATCTTATTATTCAGTCAGGGGAGCGGGCTGCAGGTGGGACACGGCAGCCTAAATCACACTCATAAAGTCTATTAAAAGCTCAGCCCTGGCTCTCCACAGACTTTGACCCCCAGAACGCTGACGGCCGTTTGGCTGGAGAGCCAAAGCAAACAGCAATAAAAGGTAGAGCTGTTTGTCCTGTGGGGAAGGCCGATATTTCCCTTTGCTGTGAGTCTGCAGTGAAGCGGGGATTTGCAATGCTTTGTTGTTCATCGTTAAATGGAAATGGTGTCTTTTACAGTTTCCAAAGACACTTAAAAAACTGTTATATAGCTTAGTAAAGGTTAAACTGAGGCCCTGGATGTGAGAGATGTGGTCCAAGAGCTGAAGTTTTATTTAGCATGTAGAGACAGGCCAGTGTAATCATTTGAAAACCATTGAAGTATTTGCATCATAGTGCAAAAGACATTGGGTTATGCAATGGCAAAAAAATAAATACATTTAACTCCCTAATACTACATATCATATCTGTAAAATGTCCAACTAAGCATGGCAGAAATCTGCCATAGCAAAGGTCTTTTTACCACTTAAAAGACATTCAGAACAAGTTTAAGGGGAAAATCAATTTGATTAGTTTTATTCGTATAGCACGAATTGACAATGTGATGCAAAAAAAAAAAGAACATCTTTATGGTGGCTGTGCTCAGGAGAGAAGCGGAGCTGCCCACTGATCTGAAGGTCAGTGGTTTGACTCCACTGACCTTCAACCCAGCGCCAAATCTTCTCTTGGATCCATTCCCATCCTGAGCATGAAAGAGGTGCCTGTGGAAAGAAAAAACTCTCTTTTAACTGAAAGAAGCCCCTGGTGGTTCCATACTCGGTGGGTGGCCAGGAGCAGCTGGGGTGAGAGAGGAGAGAAAAGAGGATGACAAGAACCTCAAAAATACCTGCAGAGAAGGAGAAACAGAAGTTAAAGGCAACAAGAATGAAAATGGGGAAACGATTTTTAAAGGAGCCAAATTGAGGAAAGAGGCACCATCGGGGCCAGGTCCATAGTAGGACAGCTTCAGGGTCATCCGAGTCATCCCTAACTGCAAGTTTTATTCAAATAGATGGAGTATATATGGCAATCCATTTACACCCCCCCCCCCCATCAGTAGTCAATATTTCCCATTCCGTGTAGAGTCAGGCGGTGCTGAAGCCTGTTCATTGGGCGAGAGGCGGTTTACACCCTGCCAGTCCATCACAGAGCCACGCAGAAACAAATGAGACACATAATCACACTCAGATGTAAGGAAAAATATCTGATTAAAAAAAAATCTCTGGCAGTGAATGCTAGTGCTGGAAAACCACTTCCCACAGATACCATCACTTTCAGTCATGGTGAAGGCCACATGAGCACCTCAGACTCAGACGTGTGTGTGTGTGCGTGCGTGCGTGTGTGTGTGTGTGTGTTTTTTTAGCTCATTCTTAGCCGTTTGTCAGAGCGACTGTCAGCCGTTGTCAGAGTGGCTAAATTGAGGATTTCAATGGGGTGGGCTGCTCACAGTAGAACTCTGTGAAGAAAAAACTCAAATCAAAAACCTTGTGTCCACAAAATATATTTTCTAATTCTTTCTCATTTCATCGCCAGCATCTCCCCACTCTGTTTGTTCCAAACAATTAATGGAAACATGGCATCATATTCACAATATAACCTAAACTCTGCGAACTTCCAGTAGTTTTATCAGTGTTTTGTTATTTTCACATCTAAGTACTGGTATCATCACTGCCCCAAAATGTCAGATAATGAGGACAGAAAGGTACCTGAAGTAGTCCACACACTGGAATTGTTGTTTATTGTTGTTTATTTCTCTGCTTGTTGCTCTGCAGCTGCTTTTTTTCCAGTAAAAAAATAAGCTTTAAAAAAGTGGACACTACATTTTCTCAAATCTTTCCAAATTATTCTGCTGGAACTGGTATTTTCAGGCTAAAAGATGGGACAGTCTGATGCCACTATCTTTTTTTGAACAGTTAAAATGGCAGTTTGATGTGTAAAGACGTCAGGTTGAAGTGAAAAGCTCAAGAGGAAAATACTCAAGGATTGTGATGCAACTAAAAGAGTGAGACTTATTGGTTCATAGATTAATGGCTCTGGAGAACTTAATTGCCTCCACTTTACCGTGCACAGGGGGAAAAAATCAATAATTTCGAACCTTAAATAGGACATATGTTATGCTATCTGTGATTATAGGATGTTTGTAAAGTAACAAACCACAGATTTTTTTAAATGATGGTTGTATATCCACAACATTTTTGCTTAATAACCAAATTATCTCTCTAAGCCTTAAAATGCCATCAGCTAGAATACCTTTTTGACCAAAATCTGTGGTAACATATTAAAAATAGTATTGTCTTTTTTGGTTTCCTATGCTTGTTGGAAATTGGTCAGATAATTTTTCACCTACAAACATTTAAAAAGTCATTTTTACTAAATGAACAAACATTTGGAGAAGTAGTCGGTGTTCCACTCATTGTCTGACCGTGGAACCATTGCTTATTGTGGACTTTTTACCATCTTGACTCATGTAAATGTATCTGAAAGGGTGAAGGGGGGGGGGGCAAACATAAGGGCTGAGATCAAAGGTTGTCCAATGCTTTCAGCCCATTGATTAGTGCAGACAGAAAGCAGCTGTTGGGGTACAGTATGTAGGGCAGCGGGGGGGGGGTGAAAAACAATGTGAGCATGCAGTGCCAAGTGAATGAAAAGGGTTGATCACTTTGAATATTCCAAACAATGCAGGATCCTGCCTCACAAGTCAATGCTTCAATCTGATAAGGAGCTGCGGCTCACAGAATATGAATATATTGCACAGAATATGTGCATGCATCATATTCTCCAGTTAAAAAACTGCTGCTACATGCCACTAAAACATTCGTTAATCCTGTCTGCAGCTAAAGTAAGTCACCCGTTTTGAACAAAGCCTGCATCATCTCCCCAGTTATCTAACCCTTCAACATGTTTTAACCTGGTTACCTGCAAGGGGGAAAAATCCCTGGCAAGAAATCCAGTGTGTTGTTAAGCTAAACCCACACCAGGCTAGCTTGATAGCGGTCTGATGACACATGTAAATGAAGTTAGACATGTGATTTAACTGCTTTTGGACAATATTTGAGTAGATGTTCACTTTAAACATCATTTAAAACAGTTTACTATATGGAGTTTTCTGGTAAAACTCTTTACAAGACAAGATTGAACTCCTGAGCTAGATTGTTTTATTCTATTGTTGTTTCTCACGCCTCCTTTCTGAAAACGAAGAAAGAATTTTTTTATTCGCCAGAATTTACATCACAAAGTTCACCTGAGCTTCTCGCTCAGCAACAGATAGAATGCCAATTTGTCCAGTATTCAGTTATAGTTTTGTTTGTTTTTTCACGTTAAATGTGACACATGTTAACAACTGTAGGAAGTATTCCACCTTTAATGTGAATCTGACCTCAGATTTCAAAGGATTCCCAACCTTATATGTTGTGCAACCAAAAAGGCTTCGTTCATTATGCAGATGGAAGTGCATTTGTCTGAGATTCAGTGACTAGAATATAGGATTCATGCATCCAGATTTCACAAAGAGAGAACGCTATCTGAAACAAAGGGTGCCAGACATGATGTTTAGACTCCTCACTGCCACAGGAGCAGCTTTGGATGAGCAGGAGGGGGAACTGTGCTGAGGACAATAACTGTAAATAAAAGAAGCAAAGAAACCATCAATAAATCAAGGACAACCTCAGTCCCACCAAAGTAGAGGAGCAGCTCATGCCTTCATAATGGCACGTTATGTTTGCCAGTGAGATGTGAGATGATCCGTGTGGATGGCTGGGCTGTGTGTTCTTTTTATGACAAGCTAATTGCATCCTAACCCCCCCCCCCTTCTCTGGTGGTCAGATCAGGCTCAGGCTCAGTCTCTCTAAATGCCACCTTAAGGAGGAATTCTGCCAGCACCCACGTGTCTGTGCAATGCTGTTCTCATTTCTTAGTTACAAAAACAGCCCATCAAATCCCTTCTTTTGTGACTCTTCTTCCCAGAGGAATTCATGTTTAGATTCTGAGCAAACTCCACTTAGGTTAACGTGATTTGATTAGATGACGTTTAATGAGTTAATGCTTTTGGGGGGCATATGCATATGAATGTTGCCAATCAGGATTTCCGACAGCGGCTGGAACTCTAACCTTGATTACGAGGCCAATTACATTATCTGCACTATTAGTGTTCAGCAGAGAGGTTAATGATTTATTTTATTCATTGAATTGTCACCACGAGGCGCACAGTGAGCCCATCCCTCCCCCCGCTCTGAAAAAAGAAACTTTCAAATCTTACACTGCCTTACTTACAATAACTGTGTCACTTTGATTTACAGTCCTCATAAAAGCGGGGGCTCCAGGCTGTACAGCGAGCCGAACTGGCCCCATCCTCCGTTTCAGAGATAGATAGACCGGGGCTGATTAATCCAGAAGTCTTTTAAGTGCAGTCGGGGCCGAACTTTACTTGGTTATTATTACTTAGGCATCACAAGTCCTGCTCGGTGCTCAGCCCTGACTGCCTAACTGCCTCTGGGGTTTATAAGGTTACAGTGAAAGAATATTTTATTACCTTTAAATGTAATGGCAGCAAACCATCTGGATGAGCATAGGTTTATTGTGCGTTTGGCTCCAACTTATTTCTAGATGAGAAAAAGGTTCCTCATAGGGACAATTTTATTCTTTGTCATTCATTGGTGTTCCAGCTTTTCAGTTTTCCACAACTAAAGTATCAGTGGGGACACACCCTCTAGAATGCCTGTGTTTTTGCTTAAGATGTATATAAAGTGTTTCGGAATCTGCTCAGGATCTTTTTGAAATAATGAGACACATTTGCTTTAAAATGGGAGTTTATCTTTAAACCTGTTAAGCTGCCCAGCAGTTGTTGGTTTGTATTTAGTTGTTTTAGGCGCTATGTGCATTCTGATGCCACACATGACAGGAGGAGAACGATGTAGGGAAAGCAAGGACAGAGTAAAAGAAAAAGAAAACGACAAATAAAATCTGATATTTTATGTTCAACATGACTAAATCTGACAACCAGCTGCTACAAAAAACAGACACAAAATCCTGTTTGCATGCGACACAGAGACAAACAACAACACACACCGGACAAATTGAAGAAGTTATAGAGCTGTTGTTGTGGTTAAATGTAGTCTCTAACTCCAGCGGTACATTCATAAAACTGAAAATGACTCATTTGCTTGATAATAAAACTGTGAAAGGGTTCAAGTTCCTTTTTTTTTCAGGCACAGTGAGGGTTTGTGATTCACACTCGCTACATTCTCTGCTGCTCTGACCCTTTACAGTGGAATCCGGCACCAATGTGCCACAGCAGAGACGTGTAGGAGGCTGTAGAGGAAACGTGGGTGGGCAGAGACAAACCCAAATATTGCTGTGTGACAGGACACCCACAGCCCACTCCACTTCTGAAACGTCTCCCGCTGACAGGAGTAACAAATGTGGCAGGCAGTGCCCACCCATGAATCCGTCCCCCCCGCCTGCCTCTGGCAGAACGCGGACTTTTTACGGGAAGAGAGGCCTGTCCGAGGGGGGGGGGGGCTGAAAACAGAGGTTCAAGCTGCCTCAGAGGGAAAAAGACTCAACCTTAAGCCTTTTTAATAAGATATTAAGCAGGTCTAAATATTTCACCTGTGTCTTTATCTGCTGGACAGTGGAGCCAAATGGTGGTCAAATATTTGATCTCAGGAAAAAAGGCAAAGGAAAGGGGAAGATTTTGGTAGAAGAAACTCTCTCTTTACATACGTCTAATTTTTTTTAGCATATAGTACGTATTATATTCACAAAAAATAGTGAATCCTTGGGTATTTGGGGGTTTTCTTGCAGAAAAATAGGTTTTGTTGTAGTACCCCCTTTGAATCTAACGGGCTATTTAAATGGATGCTCTCGAACATTTCAAATCAGATTCCAGAGCGGGAGAACATTTCTCAGCAGGGCTGTACAGGCTGCTAGCAGACATGTTCACGTTTTCAATTGTTTCTTATTTAAACAGCTTTGTGGAGCGCTTTGATTTAGCTGGAACATTAAGTAAGGCAGTGGAGCCGCGGGTGGCTCCTCATGTGCAAACACACTGCTCTGCCTGAGTTTAGGCTATCTATCCACAGCCTGTGTACCTGTCAGAACTAAATGTGAAGGCGCTTTCATGCCTTTGTTCAGCATTACATGGCAGTAAACGTTAGCCGAGAAGATTCCACTAGGACATATTTGAATATAAAAGTTATTTCAATTGTCATGTTAGTGTTGGCTTTTGTGTTCCAGTCGATCGATTCATACATCATTTGCAGCTATTATTGGTTTTTTATTCTCTGCTTCGGAGAAGGTTAGATATGAGGCTCTCAAATCTTACAGCCATGTTTTGTTTCTCAGCCAAACCGGCAGCAGGTTCCACAGGTGGTCCTGGATTTCCAATGACTCTTTTGCAAACGGCTCCATAATTTGACTCGTTTTTCAGGCTATTGGGGTATCGGGATGATTTGTGCATAATCTTGTCGGTTGATATTTTTTACTTGAAGCGCCAAAATGAGCTGCTAGCTGCTCTGATGCCGGGCGTGGTGACTGGAGACGGGAGCAGAGCTCTTAATGACTCTGTGTCCCCGAACAGTTCAGGTGGAATGGCATCACAAGTGCATGTGTGTCCCATAGATCACAGCAGTACATCACGCTTTGGTTTCTGTCGAATATCCTTGAGCAAACTTTGGGAAAAAATGTAGCTGATCATGCTAATAGTGAAGACCACTCTCCCCCTATAGCAATTCATAAACAAGGAGAGCAAATGTTATGATATATTTGAGGAAAAACGCAGCCCCCCAAAAGTAGTTTTTCCAAATATCCAAAATAGCTGTGATGACCTGGTCAGCTGAACTGGAGGTAGGCTCCAACTGGAATACAGACGTACAGCTGATTGATTAATGGAACCAATATCTGATTGAAATCGATGTCTCATGCTGCCTCAACGGCTCTTTGACAATATGAGCCTCATGAGTCCTGCCAATCTCATCTTGGGATATGCACAGGGAGGGGGGAGACAATAATGGAATTACCTGGTGATTCAGTACGTTCTGGGAGTCAGCCTACATCATTCTCTGGGCACATAATGTTTCTGAACCCCGATTTGAGCAACTGTAGCCAGCCCCAGATCATAGCCCCCCCCCACCCCACAGGCTGGACAGGGCCACGGTCCTGGTCTTTACATCTCAGCAGTAAGGTACACTTTTGTTTTTCTTCCATTTGCTATCACCAAACGTTGAAGTTTTTCCGACCATATTTCTTAGATGGTTCACCACCATCCCTCCTGGTTTAAGTAACGTTTAAGTCATCTCTTTACCTGATTTTAGCAGTTAATCCAATCTCATTAGATGTGTTCTCTGTTTGATGCAGGCCAGTGAGGACAGGTCCAGTGTCACATAAAAAACTTGCAACATGAAATGAGAAGTGAGAAGAAGAAGCTTGTTTTCAAAACCTCAAACCATTTTGAGTGCTGCCAACCCAGTGACCAATGACAAACTTCCAGTCAATCTTAGTTTGACTTTGTCCGTCAACATATTTCGTGTGGACAGGTTTGATGAATTTATGAGGAAAAACAACGCTCAGAAGAAACGCAGGATGTGTGAGGAGGCCATTCCAACTGTGTGTGTTTCATCGTTAATACTGAGTATAATCCTAGCCCCACTCCTCTCATAGATCCAGATCCAAGTAATATTCACCGGACTACGTCTTTGAAAGGCCCTGGGGTAACACTTAGTTGGGATTTGCCAGTAAATTGAAAAAAATGTAACTGAATAGAATGAATAAGGTTTAACAGCAGACATTTCTACGAAAACGAGGGATCATCACATGGATTTCTTTTCGACTCAGCAAATCTACGCTGTTAAACAGCCTGCATCCAGCTTAGTCCACTTAGTAAACGTAGTCAATTCCATACCGGTCTGACCTTCATCCTCCAGGTGATTGTTAATCCAATATTCACTCATATTAATTAGTTTGTACTTCAGGTTTTTTTACCATTTCCAAGTTCCACTGAGTTCTGCCGTTTGCTAGGTTTGCATGTGTGTGTGTGTGTGTGTGTGTGTGTGTGTTTTAAATAAAACAATACAATTATCGTCCATCTAATCCCAACGCTGACCTGAAAGATTTAGTGAGCGACCGCTTTTGTGGATTCTATGTGAACTTTTCACCTTGACTGGCAGCAGTGGAAATACTGGCAGCTGCGCTTCAAAAGCTGCATGTGGATGAAGAAGAGAGTCTTAATCTCCATGTGAGGATGAAGAGTTGGATTCTATTCCCAGTCCTCCCACTGCTACTTTCTAATCATCAGGTCTGGCATTGATTGATACTTCATGAGCCTACCTACTGCTCACAGCCAAGTGACATTTCAGAAAAAGTCTGTAAAAGGGGAAAGTGCTCACAATGAAATGCATTTAGGTTTTTTTTCAACTCTCAAGTACTTTTTTTTCTCTACTGATTTGAACATTATGGCTCATTAGCTCATAACTATTGCTGGATTTTGGAGCGGAAGACCTTTCGAGCCTTTTCAGAGTGAGGAATAAATCTTTTCTCTTTGGATACAACTACAGGCAGTCAGAATGCTGTGGAAATTGGCTTCCATTCAGACAAGACATTAGGCTTTTAACGTATTTATTTTTTCCATTAACTTCTCTCTTAGTGTCTGCATGTCTCATAAAAAAACAAACTGTAGAACAATCCTACTTCATTATATCTGACAATATTTGTATTTGTGTAAGTGTCTCTGTATCTTTTGCTTTTTGCCATCGAAAAGACATCACTATTATGTATTGCTTATTTTAAAAGAATATGAAACATACAAAGCTGATGATTGGACCTTTTCATCACATAACTGAATCGCACTGGAATGTACAAAAGGTAAGATATGATCTTTCTTATCTTAAAAAATTGAGGCTATGCATGTGATGTCAGCAAACAAGGGCCCTACAAAGGGGATTTCTGAGCAGAAATTGTAATTTTTTCAGAGAACCTGACACACCAGCAACCAGCAATTCCAATTCACAGTCTGTAAAATGGGATGTGTGCTATGTCTTTCAGCAATGCACCTGTTGGTTTATTATGTGATTGGAAGTGAGGCGGTTGCCAGTTGACACAACCTAGGAGTAACAATAACGAAGAAAGTTCATTTAGAATCCAAAATTTAGCATTTAACACTTTATAGTTGAGGAGCTCTGATGATTTTATACCATAGTGTCATTCATATTTAAAGTTTGCATTACAAACTTTTGACTGAAATAAAATACACAAAACCTCTGTACACAACTAAAATATTCATTCGAATACATCAGGCCTTTTTTGTGTGCCTTTTGTGTGCTATGCATGGTGAATTTTCTCAGCATAGAAATGAACTACATATAATAGTGTCAGTCATATATACAAATGGATGTATGGGGCTGTGTGTGTGTAGGGTTCACAAGTAGGTTTTATTTGTTGTTTTTTGTGGCAGGGGTGTAATTTCCCTCTTCTGTAGGGGGAGCCAAAGAGTCAAAGCAAATGGCAAACATTTTTATAATCTTACTTCATGATTACTTCTTTTGTTGAGTGAGGCAGCGCAAAAGCTCACAGTTTTTTTTTTTTTTTTTTTATCAAAACACGCAGTGCACTGTTAATATTAATGAGCCGGCACTTCTGTTGAGATCCCCACCTAAAAACACAGGTATGAATACTGCAAATGACTCCAAAAACAGTGTGTAGGAAAAAAGGAAAGACTCAGACTTTAAAGTACACAATGAAGTCCCTGTAAACAGAGACTTAGAATGGAGACAATACAAAAATCTTCTATGTCTCTAGTTTAAAAGTTCAGAATTATCTAGCAAAAACAAAGCACAGAGAACTGAGGAAAGTTTTCAACAGCAGTCTTACAATCTTTCAGTCCTGTTGGTTTATCACACTCAGGCAGTCTCACAGAGACAAAAATAAGGATCTCCAGTAAATTGCATCATTCGGTTTTTGAAAGGGAACCAGATTTGGGTCTAATGCTCATTGTAATTTTTTTTAAAGTCCTGTTTGCTTCCACCTAAGGGCTGCCTGTTATGAAGCCTGTTATGTAGGGATGGATCGCTGACCCCGTCATTCCTGCTGAAGCCTGCATCTCCACTGGTTCGTGCATACGGAGAGCATCTCATTACAGCGGCAGGTCGCAATCTCAAGGCCAGACCCGGTATGAGCTGATTCATAATTCATAATGAAGAAGGAGGCTGCACATGTTGGTGAAAAAGCCTTTAGCTCACAGCGAAATCAACACCTCGGGCACAGCCAAAGCCCAAACGCTGCATGCACAGACGCACTGTCAGCTATATTGTACGGATTGATCGAGCCCATAAGAAAAATCATTCAAATGGATAAACATCTAATTTAGCCTTAGCTAAACTCATGTGCAATCAGGCAGCGGCTCACTTCATCAGTCTACAAATGCCACAGAGATGTCCTCCAGTCTGTTAGGTTGAGACACACAATGCAAAAGAAGTGTGCACGAGATTTACTGTTCTGATTACTCTGCCGTGCATCTCTGATGAAATGCCTCAATGACAACAAATGCAGAATAAATGTAAATGCATGAAACATGCTTTTGTTTTGTGAATAAAACCTGATTTTGGGTCTTATTCATTCATGCTTTGATCAAAGGATGTCCCAATGTTGATCATCATCAGCTGGGCTCATCAATGATCAGTTAAATGAAGAAAATACTGGATACCGTAAAGATAATTGAATGGAGTAATGTATAAATGGCTGATCTTCCTTACATCTATAATCCTTTACAGAAGGGATTATTTTTTTTCTTTTCCATACACACACTTCTTATTCCACTACATTACATATTTCATTACAGTACAGTCAATGAAAGCATGACGTTCCTTCATGCAGCCTTCTGCGGCTGCATCAACATTTAATATTGGATTTAGAATCTTTTACATAAACTCATGTATGTCAAATTATTTGCTCGCAATGTTGATAGTTTTCTCTCTGAAGAACTGCAACCACTTCATAAAATCCAGTTACCAGGGGTAAAAAAAAGATATTTCTGGAAAGTCTGATGTCAAATCATACAATTTATTTTTCGTCATAGTAATAGGAACCTATGAACACAGGTTGTGTTAGAACCACCAACTGAAAGAAACCAGCATCCTGGAGCACCACTAGTGTTGCTCCATAAGAACCAGAGACATCGGCCCCTGATAGGCCAGCTGCTGCTCCTCTGGGATACACAGCACTGCCTTCGGAATATTTGTTAACAGGTTTAACGAAATTGAATCCATTAGACAGACCTTTTTTAAAACAACTAAGAATATCTGAGAAAACCTTCTGCAGAAGTAGCGCCGCAGGTTTCCACAATCAGCAAGGCAACAACAGAAATCTAAAATGAACCCAACAGAAAGGCTTTTGACAAATTTCCCCAAATAAACTGTCAGAAAATGTCATTTGAGATATTGCAGAAAAACCCTCCCAGCCGTCTTGGTGAGTGACCCAACCGTGGCCATCAGCTCCTAACGGACTAACAAGACGCTGCCATGTTTCCACCAGGGCCTCGGCCCCCCTGGACGGTCTGTGGTGTACCAGGAGGCAGGACGTCCCAGAGGTGCTGGGTGGGACTGGGGTCTGAGGAACCGGTCCATAACATCCATGTCTCAGTCTGCTGAAACTCTCCGGGCGCATGAGGCCGAGCATTGAGGAACATCAGGGAGAACCCCCCCCCCCCCCCCCCCCCGCAGAAGCCTGTGGGCTGACAGTGTGTCAGGATCTCATCCCCACCTGATGGAAATCAGGGATGTACAGCCCTCCAAATATATGTGCCATTAAGGGGCCCCAATTACAGCCCGGCTGGAGGTGGAACAGCTTTGTGCGTACATTAACCAGTGATGCAGCCTGGGCACATCCTCAGTGATGTTACCTGGTTTCATAGAGTGTTCCGGGTCTTTCAAGCATCACACACTCTCCTCCAGGCGACCCGGCCGGGGTTGATCAGACCCCAGCTTGTGTCCAGGTAGGGCTACCCTGCCCACGGATCTCCTCTCCTGATCCACCCCTGCTGCCTCTGTGGCCCATTGCTCCAAAGACTGAGGGAGAGGGACTGTTAACTTTGAAGGTAAGTTCAATTGAGTTATTTTGTCATTTTAATTTAAATGTGATTTTCCTTCTATTTGTTAGCCTTTGTGTTTGTTTAACTTCTATTATGTTCCTCCCTCATGTGGGAGGTTTAGGGCAGTCCACCCCTATTTAAGCAGCCTTGGTTCTGTCTGGAGGTCAGTTTATGCTTGTGTTTGGTTGCTGTTTAGTTGACCTCAGTTGGGTTATTTTTAGTCTTAGTTGTATTGTATGGAAGTAGAATCTTTCGTTATCAATTAAATTCTAAATTTCCTCATATATGGAACACCTTTGTCATTGATTATGGTCCCTCACAAGTCATGGTGGAGCATGCACACTGCTCCTCTCTGCTCCTCTCTGTGTGGGAACCTGCTCTTGTTGAAAAGCGCAGCGTGCCGGTGGTGGATCTGCCCCCCCCCCCCCCGGTGTTCTCTGGCTAAATGCTAATTGGGCTGCATGGTGTTGGGTCGTGGCCCCTCTGGAGGACGTCAGGTTCTCAAACCCCCGTTATGGAGTCTGTTTCTGACAGTTTGAACAGAAGCATGCGCGTCAGTGGCCTGCAGGAGGGGACTCTAAAGGCAGGAGGGGACTCTAAAGGCTCTGACAGTGCTCCGGTTCCCCCGGTTCCTCCGGTTCCTCACCCCACACACGAGTGGACCTGCTGGGGCTCGGTGGTCCTCTCCACTCCCCCTGGACACCGGCCTGTCCCCGGGTATCTCCTCCAGGCTCTGGACCCTGTGCTGGGAAACACTGCGACCCTTCTTTATACAACATTCACTGATGTGACATCCTGAACTTCTGTGCACGGCAGGCCCCGCCCCCTGTGACCAGACAGCGCTGACCAGATGTAAACAGGACAAATGACTCAGTCAGAGAGGACGGAGACTGGGAAATGGTCTCTGACCTCCACCTGCAGAATCATCTCTTCGTAGGTGTGTCATTTCCTCCCGTTCCTCTGTTCCACGTGTGTGACAGCGTTTTCACACGGGTTCTTAATGGCTCTTGCTAGCTGGACCAGTTGATATCCAGCAATTACGACTGACTTTGAGTGGTAGTTATTAAGTGTTCCCTGTATTTTTTGCAGCAGTGTGGAATTGAAATGTAGGACTGGTTATCTTTTTAAAGCTTAGCCTTTTTCAACATTCAGTTTTGAGATTTTTGGACTCACTGAGGTAAACCAGTGACTGTAAAAACTCCAATCTCTACTGAAGATGACATCAAGGGATTGAGAAGCTCAGTTGATATGATTGTTCATTTTCATTTCTCTATCCTACAGTAAAATAAGATTTTTTTTTTGCTTTCTCAAAGAGGTCACAGGTCACCACCATGCCTTGAAGGGTGGTTTATCTCAACAACACAAAATCCATGTAAAACATCAACTTTGTGCGTGTTATGTTTTTCTTTCCCTTCTCTTGGGTGAAATGGGAGTCATTGTCATGCCAGCGCACGTGCAGCTGCCTCGCAGGGCAGCGCGTGCACTCATCATCACACTTTAGTTTTGCGCCAGGCAGCCCCCCCCCCCCCCCTGCTGTCTGCTCCTGCACACACACACACACACCGCACCGTGCACAGTCCAGGCTGGGCTGCTGTCTGGCGCACGGCCGCGCCCCCGGAGCGCGCGCGCGTGTGTCCGCCTCTCCGTGTCCGGTTCAGACCAACGCGCGTGCCCCAGACCCGCTGAGTCTGTCTGGCTTTGTTTAGTTTTGTTTAAAGGGGGGGTTAGGTTACAAAGCAAAGGATGTTCCAGGATATAGGCCAGTGCTCTGAGAGTAAATAAAACACAATCAGAGCTTTGAGGTGACTTGAAAATGTTCCAAAGCACGCGCGACAGAACGTGTGCTTTGAGTATTTAAAATAAAATATAGCCCAGAAACAAATGTATCAAAGAAATTAGAGCTTATTATAAAAAAGGAGAGAGAAGTGTGTGAGCGCCCCCCCCCCCCCCCGACGCGCGCGGGGGCTGGCTGCTTCGCGGGAGCGCACCGCGGAGCGCGCGCGCAGCTCCGGACGCACCTGACAGCTCCGCGCGACCCCCCCGGACCGCGGGCAGCCTCCACCTGCCCGGAGCCCCTCCCCCCCTCTCTTCTCCGCGGGGGGAGCGCGAGCGTGGCCGCGCGGAGGGCGTGCTCGGGCGGACCCGCCTCTCCAGACGCGCACGGACCCTTTTTCATTCTGAGGAACTGAAAGTCAGCGCGCAGCTCAGAACTCAGCATCCATTCTGTTGTATTCTGTGTGTTTGCGGGTTTTTGGGGGGGTGGGGTGGGGGGGGGGGGGGGGGGGGGGGGGGGGGCACCATGTCCCACAGCATCTCGGAGGAAAACTTGAGACGGAGGCGCGCGATGGGGAGAGCAGGCTGAGACCCGGGCAGAGGCTCCACAGCACGGCCGGTAGGTGATGAGTTCCAGGCTCTTTTTCCGGGGGGGGGGGTTTCTCAGTGATCAGGAGAGTTTGAGACCACAGTCACACTGGAGCTCACGCGATCCCAGTCCTATTCTCCTTTAGCCGCGCGGAAAAGTGGGATAGAGCTTCCAATTAATCCTGAGATAACGCTTTGCTATTATTTCTTTATCCTGTGGGGACCGGTGCCCTGGTATTACTCTATTCCTGCACCCCCCCTGAGAACAAATCTCTTTAATGCTTTCAGCATCATCAGTTCTCTGATTTCAGAATCTTTCCGCTTTGAATGTCCTCAGATCCCAGTGAGTGCTTCAAAGATCTCCCCCTCAGAAGGATCTGTAATATGAAGTTCCCCCTTTCTGCCATCATTTCAGTGTAGGAGTTCTGTCTTGAAATGGTTAAAGGCTTTAAAAACATGCTTTCCTGTGACACCACTCTGTTTTTTAGTTTGATTAGACTACAGGCGGCTCACATCAGGACCGGGTAGTAAGGATGCTATCTTGAGTAAGGATGCTATCTTGAGATGACAAATTGGTTGTTTTACCGTTATCACACTCTGTTATGAGGGTAAAAGAGCAACAGGAGATATTTATTGTGAGTTCTTCTGGTGTCAGCGGCTCAGTTGGTCACTTGTTTTCATTGTAATGTCGGCGGTGCATTTGTGGGGATAAATAAAAGTTTAAGCAGCTCCACTCTGGTCCAGCCAGCAGCTGCCCTTCAGGTGTCAGGAAAACCAACTTTACTAAAGCAAACTGACAAAATACATGAATCCATTTTTGTGTGGGAATGGTTCCTTATTATCTTGAGGTTATGGTAAAGGTGATGAAAGTGGGGGAAGTTTTCTGGTAAGAAAAGGAATCCTGCAGACTCACAGAGCAGGAAGTGCTGCTCTGCTTGTGTTTCCATGAAGAACACAGTGAGAATGCTCTGCACATGTTTGTTAGCAGGCGTTTGTTTCTCTGTCTGGATCTCTGCACCAGTCTCCGTCCTAACAACAGCACTCTCTCACAAGCTTCTCCACTTTCAGGCTCACCACCAAATACATCCTTTCCTGGCAGCAATTCATTCGTCCCATTATCCCCCCCTCTGTCTCCAGCCCCTTACAGCAGCCGATGGACACTCCGTGACATGCCCTGAGCGCAGGTTTGATTTTCAATTAGAGAGCGACACCACACACTCGAAACTTTTGAGGAGCACTAATGATGGGGAGCGCGAGAGACCGAGGAGTTCAGAAGTTGGAACGAGAGTGAGAGGACCCACGTTTCCCTGGTCAAGTGACTTCTGAAAAGCTGAGGATGGGTCAGTTAGAACTAAAGTGCCAAAAAAACAACAAACATTTTGGCATTTTGACAGCTCACAGGTCCGGTCTGTGGAAACATTTAACTGTGGACAAAAGGACAAAGGGGGACGTTCTTGGTGCAAGGGGAGCTTTCCCCGAACATTTATAGGATGAGATTGTGTTTGCGGCGGGCTCTTTTTCCCATGTGCTCGTTGTGGTTTTGCCGTGTGTCATCTCCCTCTCTCTGTCTGCTTTCCTGCCTCTTCTAACTGTCTAATGAAGCCAAACCTAAAAAAGGGGGCGATCTGACAGCCATTTATCGTCATACAGAAGTTTTAACGTGTTTTTTTTTAGCAACTTTCCGACTCTAACTCTGGGACATGCTCAGCCAAAACACAGTTTGATTAAAAGCACCAAAGTGGAACTAAAAGCATGGGAAATAGATAAGCCCAGGGATCCGTGTCAACAGTAAGAGTTTCTTTTTTGGCATGTTGATCTGAACGAACTTAAGGAGCAAAGGTTGTTTTTCCTTCTCTGCATTGCAGATGGTCTGTGGGCCGTGCACAGTGCACGGCTGCAGCAGCGGTGGTGTTGGGACTGGTTTGTAGGCCGTAGGAATCTTAACTCGGACTCTGTGGAGCCCTGGTCAGCTCATCAGGTCCTACAGCAGCACTGCAGCCGGAAATCAGTAGCTGGAAACAGAGATGCAGTATTATTATATAAGTTAACAAATTCAGTGCATGGCTGTAAAAAAAAAAAAGAAGGAAAGACGGGGGTTACGTTACAAAGATAAGCAGATGTGTTGCATCAGGAAGTGAAACAATACGCCCGACTTCAGATGTGAGACTCTCAGTTCAGTTCAATCCTTTTTTAGCAGAATGCGCTGATGTTCAGAGTGATACGGCGGGCTTTCTGGCAGCACAGACACCCAAAGTCATCCTGCATTTCTTTGAATGACTATATGCAGCGATAGAGAGACCGTGTTTATGCTTCAGTGCTTATAAATCTGTAAATCAACATGTAGATATACAGCACTGATATAGTGGTGCTTTATTTATTTAATTCAAGAACCTATTAGATTGTTCAGGATGTGTTTTTTTTATTTCCTAAAATGCACCACATCTCTGGCCAGACTTTGTACAATCTTTTGGTTATGAGTCTACTTTAACCTCCTGAGACCCGAGCTTTTATTTGGCATGCATTTTAGCTTTTTTTTTAAAGATATATGAGATACATATTTAATTAAATGTTTTTACAATTTTGTTCTGACAGTCCCATTGACTTATTTACATTTTTTCTATTACACAATAAGAACATGATTGGATGGAAATGTATAAAACCATTTTACTTTAGATTTCAAACAGTGTCTGGTAGCATCTGCTATGAGGCCAAGAGGTCAAAGCTGAAAGAAAAAAAGAAGTATCATGGTAAAGAGAGACAAAAATGCAACGTCCTCTTATGAGGACACAGGGTCTCAGGAGTGAAAAGAAGCCAATTCTGCATCATCAGGACATTCAGCAGCTGGTTAGTTACACACTGACAAAAAAATGTAAAAAGCTGCTTTCTGGGGAAATTTGATGAACTGCTTTAGAATCCTCTGGAATTGTTTCCATAGTACCCCCCCCCACCCACCATGGTTAAGCAGGTCCAATACCACGATGCCTCTGGCTGTCTGCTGCCTCTGACCTCCCACTCTATGAGGGGATTTTTAAGTAAGCAAGACTTAACATTATAAAACAGAAGCGACTTGGAATTTACATGGGTTAGGGTTAGGGTTAGGGTTTGTCTGCAGTTCTAAAATGATAGTTTTATTAGAGCAGAGCAACCAGTCTGACTCTGAACACTAAAAAAAAGAGTGAACAAGAACAGCTCTCTTGACAGTTCAGCTTTTGTTAGTGAACACGTACACAATGTACACAGGATGATTCCAAACAGATGGAACTCTTGAGCCTGAATGGACATATCCATGGTCAGGGTTTGGTTTTGGTTAAGTTTTTAGTGTCAGACAAAGGTACTTTTGTGTAGAGTAGAGTATCTTTTGTGTCTTGTTCTTTGGATGGACTGGTGCCTGTTGTGGGTGTGTTGTGATCTCTCCATCCATCTCACTACTACATTGTAATAAGTGGAGATACAAAATGGATTAAGAGGTGGACGTTTGACTTTTTTCAGCCTGATGCTAATTTTCAAAAAGGGCAATGAAAATAGAGCCAAGTTATATTACCTATTTTAGAACAGCTTATTTAGTTTGTATGCAAATGAGAGATATTAAAATAGTTGCGTTAAAAGAGAAATGGAATGTATTCGTCACATTAATTCAGCTGAATGGCACTTAAAACTTTTCAAAGTAAATGGTGTTCTGCTGGCCGTTTTTCTGTGTTAAAGAGCGCCTCTGTGGACATGTATGCACATTTTCACCTAAATCAATCCCCTGTTTGCTCCATATTCCTTTTTTAAAACCTGTTTGTGCCACTTTGACCCCAGAAAAAACGCCTCCCTACTAGTCTGTGAATAGTGTTGTTCAAACACACGCTGGCTTTGCTCCTATCTATTCAGCAGAAGATAATGTCTTCACAAAGCACAAGAACATCAGCATCAATACATTTCGAAGCTTTTAGAATCTGTAAATGATGGATTTGGGGTTAAAAAAAAAAGTCTGCCTATTTAGAACATTTATAATGCAGACAACCAAAAACAGGCCGTGCTGCTTTTCCATTTTCAGTCATGAACATTGGATATTGAATCAATAATAAGCCTTCTCTCTGTAGGGAGACAAAACCTCTGTGGATAAAACCATCCGTCCCCGTGATTCATAATCTAATAGGCCCTCATCATCTCCTCCCATCACAGCAGTACATGTGCAAAGATTTTCTGAGGAGGACTCCTTTGGTAATTATCATGGTTCAAGAGATTTTGCGTCATTCGAGATTACAAAATCATTTTCTCTCTGCTTATTGTGGTAAAGAAATGAGTTTCCGTCCTGTTTTTGAGTCTTGTCTGTCAGTAAAAATCCGTCCAATTTCGCAGTCAGCCCGGTAATTGTTCAGTGTTGTGCAAAATCTCATTGTAGGGAACATATGCGTGCCTCAGGCCTCTCACGTATACGAAGATGAAGTGACTGTAGGGAGGTGGATGTATCATCGAGCACGGGCTGCTGATTTATGCTAACGGTCGTGTACATTCTTGTCACATGAGGAATTGGTGGCAAAAGAACAATGCAGGTCTGAAAGGGAACTCTTTCCACTGCAGGAACAATTTCTGAAATAGGACGGATCAGAACTCCTTTCTCACATTTACAGATCCACAATTTAAAATATGATCACACCGGCCTGATAGAGGTATGAGATAGTGTAACATGGACTCCTCCCCACAAGTCATTTAAAATGTGGAGGTGCTAAAATAAAATTGCTGCTTGATTTAGGTTTTTAGGAACATGATAGAAAATATGCAAAAAGAAAAAACAGGACTCTTTTTCTCATTGAGTGCATCTAACTTTTTTCTTAGCACTTAATAAGCTCCAGTTTGAGTCACTTTTGCAGGGTGATTTTCGGCGTTCCTTTTGGGGGCGGTGTGAGTTGTGCTAATGTTTTTGCCATTTAGAAAGCATAATGTATGGAGTTCACATTTCAGAAGAAATTAGAAAGGGAGCAAAAACGTGTGTGTGCTTGTGTGTGCACACACACCTGCTGTGAGAAGTGTGAGACCTCAGGTTTTATGTAAAGTAGTGTACATTTGTTGCTGTTTTTTTAAAGAAACTTCTGATCTCACTTTGAAAAAAATCGATAGACCCCCAGTTTTTGGGTAAAAAAAAAAGATCTGCTCAGCTTACGTTGCATTCAGAGAGATTTAGAAGTGAATGTGGTTTTGTGGCATGGTTTGTCAACTATGTTGTTAAAACAAGCAACGGAAAGTGATTACTGACTCTTTGGGGAGGATTAGCCTCAAACATATTTTATCCACTGGGATTTTATGTCAAGCTGAGCAAACCTGAGAATTCATTTAGGTTTACAATTGAAATCCAGCTGTCTTGTTAAGCGATTTTCAAACAAAATCACTGTTTTGTGGTTGCTAGTTACTAAAGACATCTAAATATGAGCAGAAAACAATTATTTTTCCAGCATAAAACATTTTTCATGCGTGGCGTCATTTCCCTAAAATGAATTTATCCTCTTGACAACTCCTTACATGCATTTATGCCTTCAGTCTAACAATTTATTTGGTTAAACATGTATGATTTCCATAACCTTATGAGCTTTACGTGGCATTTCGCATCTCTGTGGTTTGAGTGCCTCCTATCCAGCTTTAATTCATTCCCTTTGTGCTTTGGAGCCCCCCCAGGGTTCAGTGTCATGCTCAATAAACTGCTCCTGTCAGAAGCACTTTGCCGAGTCGCTGTGGAGGTGCCGCTCTCTGAACCTCTCCCCGGGAGAGAAAGACCTGTTTCCAAATGATTGGCCTCACAATAGAAGAGCAAGCGCTGAGCATAGCTCGCAGGGGTCCGAGTCTTAATTTGTTGTGATGATGTGTCGGGCTTCCTTTCGTCTTCTCCACTGCCTGAGGTCCGGTGCGCTCTTCACTGGCCCTTTGCAGCATTTATCTTGGTTGTGCGAGCACATAACCCTGTGTCCAATGGGACAAAAGGTGCCTCGGCTTTTGAGAAAGACTTGGCTTGTCTAACGTGTACGTGGCTCTATAAAGTTTCTCTCAGATGAGAGAGGAAACGCACTTTGACTGACAGACAGCCTGACTCAGCAAGAAATTCTAAGACTCTTACATTTCTGCTTTTGTGGACGGAAAACCTCCATCAAACCGTAATCATAACAGTTAATCCTCATTTTTTAAATGTTCTTTCCAACTGTGTTCACAAAGATTTGAGAATTTCAAAAGAAAATTCTTCTTTTTATAGATACAAATGGTGTACATGATTCATCCTGAATGTAGTGGCTCTGAGGCTGCCTTTTAATATCAATAATGGAAGATCATTTGAAATGTTTCTCTGCTTTTTGTGTATTTACTTTGTCCTTTTGAAGCACTAAAGCTTCTATTTCTTCCATTTATTTTCCTTTGTTGCTTTTTTGTGCGACTGAAATCTTTTCATTTTATCCCTCCCTGACTTGGTGGGGACGCATACGTGTGAAGCGAAATGCAGATTTGTTTTATAGTCTTGGATTTTTTTTCAAAGCAGCCCATAATGCTTACAGGGGCCTCAGAATGCATCCTAGGATACAGTCTGTTTTGAATAATAGATCGTGTCTGGTTGAAATGAAAAATGAGTAAACTATTGTCAAGAAGAATAAACTCTGGATACGCTCTAGTGTTTTCTTTGTTGTACAAAGCGGCCGATACATTCTTTTTGCTCCTATTTGTCTCCATGTGCTGTCATTAAGTCTACACGGTGGGGCACATATCCTGCAGTTTGTTAAACAGATCTTTGATCAGCAGCCTAGTGAAGCAGTAAATAGAAAAAAACAGCATTAATAATTTCATTTACTGAGTTCAAAGCCTAGCAAGACATCAAGTTGCTTTTCTTTGAGGTTCAGTTTCAATTAAACCAAAGAGAAATTCATTTGTTATTTAAAATACGGACTACTCTCACATCATCTTCAAATACTGATTGTTATTCTTGAAATATATTCTACTGTCTGTCCAATGAGAAAGGTCACTGAGACCTTTTATTGTCTTCTGTGGAAATGCTACATGTTGAAGTTGCAGATATATATATATATCGCATCCAAAGCCTAAATAGTTAAATAGGAAAGAAATCTGCAGATTTCGTGACAATTTGTAAAATATGTAACAAAAAGTGGCAGAACATTAAAAGCATCCATCATGTCTGAAAGAGAAGCACAGTGCTTTTACCCAGTAATAGATGTGGCATACTTAGGTTGACCCGTGGACATACAGAACAGTCAGATTAACTTACAGTGAAGCACAAGACTGGCGATTGTTCAGAAAAATCCAAAAGACTTCATGAATAAATCAGTGCCAGCTTTGTTCAGAGTTTCTCGGTTCTGCAGTGTTGATTAGCGGCAGCACCAAGTTCTTTTGTCAAATCCTCGACATGCAGCTGATTCAACTGGTCTGCTTATAAAACATTATATTCACCACGTTATTAAAGCAATGTATGCTATGTGCTGGAATAGGGTCCACCCTCTCCTGAAACCCTGCCTTGGAAGAAATGGGTATAGAAAATGGCTGCATGGATTTTTGTTAGCTTGTAACCTTTATGCTGCAACTCCACCAACCACTAGGAATCAGTGGTATGGATGGATGGATGGATGGATGGATGGATGGATGGATGGATGGATG
>CAJRST010005557.1:697683-755183 GCA_907169785.1 Menidia menidia | reverse complement strand
CATGTAAAGGAACTGCATGCGAAGGACTTGTGATGTGATATTGAGAAACTGTTTGTCTTGTGTTTCCCATAGGGACGTGATGGGTTTCTGAACGGACGACAAGCTGTCACACCACACACGGCGTGAAGCCTCCTTCTCATCTCACTGTGCAGGACTGGGTCCCCCAGTAGAGGCTTAGGGATGTATCAGGAGGTGGCCTTTCTGGCAGGGAGCACAGACCACCAGTTCACCAGCTTCCATTTCAACCGCGTGGAGAACCCACAAGAGGTCACCTCCAAGAAGGGCTTGTTCTACAAAAGAGCCCAGCTTCTGCTGCAGCCTCAGCCGCCAGCCGGAGACCAGATCGGCCTGGCTGACAGGGCGGCCATTATCAATGTGGGGGGCATAAAGTACCACATCCCCTGGTCTACGCTGGATGAGTTCCCCATGACGCGCCTGGGTAGGCTGCGCGGCTGCAGCAGCGAGGCGGAGATCATGGACGTGTGCGACGACTACGACGGCAGCCGCAACGAGTATTTCTTTGACCGAAGCCCGTCCGCCTTCCGCATCATTGTGACGTTCCTGGCCGCTGGGAAGCTCAGGCTTCTGAGGGAGATGTGCGCCTTGTCCTTCCAGGAGGAACTGCTGTACTGGGGGGTGGAGGAGGACAACCTGGAGTGGTGCTGCCTCAGGAAGCTGCGCCTCCGGCAGGAGGAGTACAAAGAGCAGCAGAGGCTGGAGGAGGAGGAGGCCGAGCTCACCTCGCCCCAGAGCTGCGAAGAGAGCCAGCAGCCCCCGGGGGGGCCGGAGGAGACCTTCACAGGGGGCTGCATGCGGAGGCTGAGGGACATGGTGGAGAACCCCCACTCCGGCCTGCCGGGGAAAATCTTCGCCTGTCTGTCGGTGTTGTTTGTAGCCATCACTGCTGTGACACTGTGTATCAGCACAATGCCCGACCTCAGAGAGGAAGAGGAGAGGGTGAGTTTACTTTTTCTTTTGGTCCTTCTCCTAGTCTTAGCTGAAAAGAATTTGAATAATTCAAAAGTCTGCTGTTCCACAACCCGGACAAACACAGCGCTGAATATGGAGTTCAGCACTCATTCAGAAACACCCCACACACAGAAACACACCAGCAGACTACTGGAACATTTCTGAATGGATTAGTCAGATAAGATAGTGCTGATCAGTCATATATAGAGTAAACTAACTAGCAGTTATGTTCACTCACAAGTGGTCTCAGTTGGGTCTGACTTTGGAGCCTTATTGCTAAACAGATTTCTATCCTGCCCAGAAAAATCTGTGCTCAGGAGTGTTTTGCTTTTTTGTCCTTCTCCCTTTTAATACGGCTACAGGTTTGTTTGCACAGCAGCTACAGTAGAATTCAAATATATGTTGATGCTGCTGCCCACATAGGGAGATTTTCGGGGCTTTATGGTAAATGGTTGTGACATGGTAGGAGAGGGCTCAGGGACAACTTCTTCATTTGAATATCAAATGGTGCTTGTCACTGTTTGTGCATGCTGTCCTGGTCTGCATACTGTCTCGCTCAGAACATGCAAAAAAGACAACAAACACAGCAGTGAGGTGATAACGCAGCTGTGGATTCACACGTCTTTAAATGACTAAAAGGATTTGAGAGCATTGGCAAAACCCCATAACTATGCTTCCAATGCAGCAGATTTGACTTGACCTGCTTTCAAAAGCTAATGTAAAATGAGCTGAAATGAATGCGAAATAAGCTAATTATTGTTATGTAACTGTATGATTATGCATATTGCATCTATGATGTCTTAATCTGGAGAGTTTGTCTACTAATACCTTACCTAGACCAAATGACCGGTAAACACAGCTGGAGCTGGAAACAGGAATGCTTTTAGTTATATCGTGTGTTTTTGAATGTATCATTTGAAAGGGATTTGTTTTAAGAGCAACTCAATACTTACTGAACAGTGTGCTACTGCTTTATGGTAAATTCTGCAGATCATGAATCCAAAGGAGAGCAACAGGACTCAAATTTTACTTGTCTGGAAAAAAAACTGGAATGGGTCCCGTAAAATATATTTTGGAAGCTTTGGGTTTTGATTTTTGGTTTAATGTTGGTGCAGTTTTATAGCCAAAAAGAAACAGTACCTGCAGGGGTCTGGAACCTGACTTATCATTGTAAAAATGACTTTCAGTTATGACATCTTCTTTTACACTGTCAGGTAATATAGGCAATACATTACATCCATAATGATTGAAAAAGCATGAACTGTGGGTGAAGCCCAAGAGAAATTTCTCCATCGTATAATTGTTCTAACATTTACAGCTTGTTCGTGTTTCTCTGATGTCTCCTGTATTTGAGCTCTTTCTTCTTGGCATACTGAAGCTAAAATCTTCAAAGGTTACATAGGGAGACCCCATAACACAAATAACCAGGACAAGGATGAAGTTGGGAAGAAATACTCCATTTTTGCTGGAAAAGGCCTCTTAAGGCTTTCTATTCTGCAAGCTTTAGAAGCTCTGTTAGTGTTTAGTTTAATGATTTAAATGAAATATTTGTAATATTAGTAATTATTTCAGGTAGCTACAAATGCTTTAATGTGCCAGTGCCAGCCCCAAACACCAATCAACGTGGTTCTGCTTGGACTACCAGAAAACTCATTCTAGACCCATAAAAGATGGTGCAATATTCTTGCTTACTGTTAAAAAAAGCTCTGAGTTTGTACCAAAAACATGAGCATTAGATTGATTGTTCACACCAGACTGTTAGTGGGAGTTAATGTGAGTGTGCCTGGTTGTGTCTCGTTGCTATGCGTGGCTCTGTGGTGGACTGGTGACCTGTCCAGTGTGTGCCCTCCTCTTGCCCAATGGCACTTGGGACAGGGTCCAGTCCCCTGTAACCTTACTGGGAATAAACAGTGAAGACAGTGGGTGGGTGGATGGACGATCACATGGCTCTGCTGTGGGTGGCTGGCCCTCAGTTAGAACTGGTGCTGCTTTTTGGCTTTTTTAACAGGTTGAAGTTAAGCTGGAGCCTATTTCAGCTGAACAGGTCATCAGTCTATCACAGGGCCACACAGAGACAAGCAACCACACAAAATCGCATTTATTCCTAGGGTCAATTTGGGGTGTTAAATCAACCTAACATGCATGCTTTTGGATAGTGAGAGAAGCTGGAGAGAATAAATTAGTTTCCGTTTTATGATCTATTACATGACAAAGGCATTATTCTTACTTAAAAGGAGCAAGCAATTGCACGGTTAAGCAGATTAGAAAGCACTGTCAGCTTCTCCTTCACGATCAGACATTCAATAGCAGATAAGGATAGATTCACACGGAAGATAAGATGGCAGATTTTGCGCCAGTGACGGAACTCGTTTCACTGAAACACCGAGCAACGTGTTGATACTCACACCCTACTGTCTGTGGTCTCTAATTATGTCTGAGAGTGACAAAAGAGCACATTCAATTGTTGCTTTGTTCGTTTTGCAAGAGGAGAAATTTTGCTATTTGAGACTCTTTATTCCGACTAACTACACATGTTGTCAAAGTCCCTGACAAGTAGGGAGAAAATGCATATTAAAGCCGATGATGTCTTCCTCCTCAGCCTTTTCATGTCCTCCTCTGCCCAGGAGTCAGGCTGCAAAGTAGCTTTGTATCAGGTTATTTCATCTTTTGAGTGGCATCAACAGACTGGAGTGTGATTAGAGAGGAGCCCTGCAGCTTCTCCCTCTGTCAAAGGTATGCATTCATCAGCAAAGGCTGTGGAGGAATTGATGGCATTTGTATAAAGAATGGAGGCTTAAAAAGAAAAAAATTCAATCGAGAAACCAAAGCCAGTAAACGCCAAACTGAGACTAGCTTAAACATATTCTTATCTTACTTGCAATCTTTGGTCTTCACACACCTGCACTAATCCACAGATTTAATTGCTTGAATCAAAAGAGAAAAAGGTATGATCAAGGAGACGGTGCATTTCAATCTGTAGACAGCGGCGAGTCGTCTCATAGTGGCGCCAATTAACCACCCCGAGACTCCCGAAAAGTCTCCGTCCTTCACTGTGAGAACGGCTGGTTCATTAGGAACGACCAGCTAATTTTACCCAGCTACAGGAGGTAACATCATAACATGAGAGTTGACAGAAATAATGAGGGGGTCGTGTCATTCTTGAAAAAGGTGCCATCTCAAATAAAAAGCGGAGGATTTCCAGGTTTCTTGATGTAAAGAGAATCGTTCTGAAAATGTATCTACGGACAGTTTTTAGTCAACTTTCCTTTCTTCTATCTTGGACATTACAGTTTGACATCTCCAGATTTGAAATAATGTGGAGTCTATGCCCATTTTTTCCAACTCGTTCCCTGTGGTAGGGACTGGCATAGCACCAGCAACCTCTTCCTCCTCAGACATAAACAGACATAAATGTATCGTGGCGTGCAGAATGCAGTTTCGCATTGTCCTGTCGATTAAGTGCTGCTCTTAAATCTAAGAAAACATGCTTGCATGAAAGCTGCCATCGCAGAGGTGCAGACTGCTGTGCCAGTCAATAAGATTCCACACATAGATGGAGCCTTATATATATTCTTTGCTTTCTATTTCTTTGTACAAAGAATAACTATTTAGATTGTCAAACAAACAAATGTGTGCTTTCAATCCCGGGCACTTTTGGGAACTCTAAGAAGTGAAACTGAGTTTCTTTAGCTAATTACCAGATCTCTTTCAGCCATGTCCTCCCACTCATATTTCTCCCTTTTTGAGCATCCCAGTATCCATTACTTTTGATAGCCAGCCATTTACATCAGCACGATCCTCCTTACAAAAGCAAACTATTGATTTTGTAAAAGACTTTTTACCATGGAGAACTATGTGATATTAGTACCTCCATACATTCAATTCAGTTCATTCCACTTTTATTTAAGAAAGAAACCCTTGGAGGAACCTGACTCTGGAAGGGTGGCCATGTGTTTGACCAGATGGGATTTGAGAGGACGACAAAGAGCTGGAGACAAAATGCATTAACCCATCATCAGAATTAAACAAACTTAGTCCTGCCCACTGACAGCTGAGATAGGATCCAGCCCCTTTGCTACCGTACTTTGAATAATTTAGATATACAAAATGGATGGCTGGTCATAGACAATAACATAAATGCATGTACTTTGATAATAAAACAATCCCGAGGTTGGTTTAGATGGTACATGACAGCCATATTTATCACCACCTATCGAGCTTTGTTGTCTCAACGTACTAAGACATGAGACTCTAATGACTTTCATACAGAAAGATAACAGTAGATAGCAGGCGAAGGTGTTTGGATTGGATAATGAAAGAGCATCAGCTAAAGGTTCTTCTCATTAAAGGTTGTATTAGCATATCCAATATCCACACATATCCGCTGTTTATTTCCACAATGCTAGGGCTCTTCGGTCTGTATCTCTCTCTACCCTGTTTCCTGTCTCTCTCCTATGTCAAATAAAGGCCACAAGACAGGTTATCATACTTTGGCTTACAGGCTGATGATGTGTTATATTATATTTTTATCCTTCCACATGGTGTCCAGGAGTGACTGCAAAGTGCTAAGTAGCAGTAAAGCTCAAACGTCACTTTAGGGGCTATAAGAAGAAGAATTTATATTCTTACTTTTACAAAAACAAAAGCTACCTGCAGTATATTGTGCTCAAAATGGGTTGAAAACTTGATAGTAGGATTTTTCACAGAATGGTCTCCAATTAGAAAGAAAAAATATACCATTATTGTTTTAGTGTCAATCTTGATTTGTTTGTCTCACCAATGGCAGCTGGGATGGGCTTCAGCCACATCATTTAACTATCACATCGTCCATCAATATCTCTATAGTGCATGGACAAAATGTCCAAATTCAGCTTGTTTAAGAATGAATTACATACTTAGAAGTAAACAGACTGACCAGTCACCAGGCCATCAGAAACGAGCTGGACTGTAATCTGCTGAAACATGACCAGTACTCATGTCAGCAGTGTTCCTGGGCTCCATCCCCGTCTCGGTCTGGAGCCGTGTGGGCTCAGTGAGACCGCCGCTGTGGTCGTGCTGCGGGTCTGGTCAGGAGCTGGGCAGAAACCAAAGGGATTTTAAGCAGCCATTTGGGATGAAAAGCACTTAGCCCGTACATCCGATCTAATGTGGATCCCGGCAAACATTCTGAGGTGGAAAGACTTCCTCCTCTGACCCTGATTCAAAGAGAACGCCCGCAGAAAAAAACATGTATTGAATTTCACATTTTCTGCCCCTCTGTAAACACTCTGTGGATGAATGGAGGATTCAAAATTTCAAGTATTCTATCAATGACACCCCCCCCCCAGAACAGCTTACTCTGTTTTCATAAGCATCTTTGAAAACTGTGAACTGGCCTCATTTATCTCCTGTGAGAGTGCTGGTTGTGGATCTAACCTTCCGTTGACTCGCGTTCGCAGCATTGTGATGTAAATCCCGTCCGTTCTGAAGCGCGCTGCACTGATACATCACCACACCGGGACGTGGAAGCGGGGCTCTCAGCCTGAATGCAGGAGGCAGCCAGAAAACATATCATTTTTCCTTCGTCAAGGCTGAAAATTGAAGGTGTGCATCAGTCATTCGTGCTGCCCATGAGTTCGACTTATAGCGGTTCACGCTCAGGGAAATACGCAATCCCTCACAGAGCTGATGATTTGTGAGTCTTATTCAGTGTTCTGGTGAGTTATTCCAGTTTTAAATTTGGAACGATTTTTCTTTTTTTCCTCTGGTTACCACGTTCAGAATAAAATATAGGGGGAAAAACAGGCATGGTCACTTTAAAGGGTCCTGGTAATGACACAGCAGTATCCGCTTACATCTATTAACTCCTCATCTAATTATTAAGTCTAAAACACGAGCAATATACGATCCAACAGTAGTGAAATGATCATACAAAGCACACAGCACAACATGACAACCACAGTCCTGTTAAGCTGCTAACTGGAATTGTGCTTTAGTATGTATAATTCTTTAATTTTTAGTAACAGTAAATCAAACTCACATTAATAACTGAGATGTGAGAGTGCAGCTTTTGGCTGCGTTTAGCACAATGTTTTTATGTCCACACATTAACTGCATGATTGAGTCAACAGCTATTATCAGTCAGCAGCCATTTCTAATAAGCAGGCAAAGAGAGACCCTGAGGGGAATATTTGGCATGTTCAAAACGGTGAAGACAAAGGAGAGGGGTGTCGTTCCATTTCTGTGTAAACTGAGCAAGGGTTATGTTTTTCCCCAGAGACGGATGTACTAAGGATTTGTCTGGTGGTAAAAAAGAAAAAAAAGCCAAATGACCAAGGTATTTGAAATTATTTGATCTTTTTATCTTCAAGAGTCTTCAGTAAGAAAAAAGCCCAAATTTAGAAAGGGGTTGATCGTACGACATGTAAATGTTTACATGTACATGTAAAGGGATGATGCAGGGGTTAAGAAAAAGATGAAAAAGACTGCTACATTTACTTGCATTGCATCCCTGTTGAAAACAGTTAATGAACAAAGAAATGCACCATAATAACGATCAAATTTGACAGCATATCATTTCTGTGGAGTTGAATAATGAGCGTGGTGCAGTTTGTGGTAAAGCAAGTCCAAATACATGCAGGCCAGGTGAACTGGTGAATCTAAACTTATGGTTTTTGGGATGGGTGAATGTTTCAGTCATCTCTGAATAATCCACAGCCCTTAACAGGAAAATCTTTCAGGAAAATTAATTAGAGAATTCCTTAAATGGCACTAAAGAAAACTGAACAAATTTAACAAACGCAATATGGGAATATTCTAAGCGCTAACACTCACTTAAAGAAAAAAGTGTCTGCTTTACCTCCATCTCTCTGCAGTCTCATTGGTCACCTCAAGGATGTAGATTTTGATGTGGAAAATCCCACTTCTGGTCTCCAGACACCTCTCTGTTGTCCATTAAGGTACTGCCGAGTGTTCCACCCCAAGATTGTAAAGTTGTCACATTTTCCTGTAGTGTTAAAATCTTGAGAGAGCAAGATGCTTTGAAATATGAGATGAGTACACAGATGAGTTTCAAGCATCCTGACTGAGGGTGAGGTGGTGTCATTGCCCGTTTAAATAACTGGAATTATTCAATGAATCAAACTACAGTGATGCAAATCTGAGCTATTGTCTCACCGGGTTCCAAACTATTGTTGGGTGATTAGGATTATTAGGAAACCCAGGAATAATAAGTGAAATAAATGGAATAATATAGTAGTTGGTAGGCTGTGCTCTAATCAGCCGCCCTGCAGAGCAACAAGCACCCTCTCTTAAACAGCCTCCCAGTCACCGACGTGGCTAAGTATGGTCAAAAGGCTTCTCGTTACCATAGAAGCCTTTGCATTGATCAACATTTTCTGTTGGAGTCCCCTTATTTGCCATTTGTCATTTAAGCCACAGAGGCATTGAAGCCTTTGCAGTCGGGAGAAGATCAAACTCTCCACTGAACGACTGATGATTCTGAGTGCCAGAGCGTAGCTTTCATCACACGTCCAAATGTTCTGCTCAAGTCTGAACGGACTTCAAATCTGCTTTGAAGCCAGTCCTAATTTCTCTGTTAGCCATGCTCATAAATGTCAATGCAAAAAAATCAAATCAAATAAAAAGTTATTTAATTACCATTGTCACATTGATGATACTGTCAAATTGTCGCTTTGGATAAAAGCTTCTGCTAATGCATAAACACAAACATGAATTGGAGCTATTTAGGACACATACATGGGTCAATCCCATTTAAATTGAGTGGTTTCAAAATGCAAATGCAAAGAACTAAAACTAACCTGATTCGGACTAATTGACTCCAACCGTCTTCATCTCTTGTGCTTTGTGTCCTGCAGCTCTGGCTGCGTCTCCCTGGGAAAGGGAAAGAGTGAAAGCAAATATATGACTGACAACAGGCATCAATACCAGCAGTACTTAAGGTTAGCTTGGATGAGATGAAATTGTAATGACCCCCACGGGGAATTTGGCTTGTCAAAGCGGCGGAGAGCCAGTTATAAAAAACAGTGTGAGTGCATGCAGGGTCCTTTCACTGTCGCAGGTTATTCCGCTTTAGCATTATTCGCTTACAAAACAGAGGATTGTGCTCAAGAGTGAAAGTGCTCACTGTAATCTAAAGTTGGAGCTGCACTATAGCTTCATTTGGATGTTTAAAATGTGTATTATTAGCTATTAAATTATGTGTTAATACACATATTACATCATTAGAAGTACAATTATCGCAGTTCATTGGAATAATCTAAACGTCAGAATGATGGAAGCATTTTTGCCAAAGACAGAAAATGTAAAGAATGGCCCTTCTTACTTTTAGAAGCCAGTCATAAATAAGTATAATGAAAACGTGTTGACACGCAGCAAATGCCCAGTTCTGAGGCTCAGCGTGTGTGACTTACAGCAGTGTTTTCAGGTTATCGAAAAAGAAATAAATAAATACAAGTTTAAATTGCCTTTAAAAAAAAAAGTTCCGGGCAAAGTAATCAGCGTTTCTTTTTTAATTGAATTTTGGTTTAGCAGAATAATTGGCCTTCTTATCAATATTCAGCTCAATAATCATGCAGAGATTGAAAGGTACTGTGGAGTGTGATGGTGTGGGGATGAGGAGGAGAAATGGCTGATGAGATGTCATTATTTTGGTGATTGCAGCAGGTCAGAGGAATATCGGCCAAGGGGAGCATTCGTCACTTTGGAATAGTTTGCATAAAATGGCTTGTTGTCTGTTGGCTTTCCCCCTCAGGCTGCTGTCTCTGTACCATCCCCTGCCCCCTCGTGCCCCCCCCCCTCAAACCCCGCTGCTCAGCCTCAGCCGTTTCACACCCAACAAAAGTTGCTCTGGCGTTAGAGGATGTGTGGAAGGTAAGGATGAAAAATACAAGACTGACAGGGTCCTGTGACGCTGGAGAAAGGCTGATGTTTCTGGTGAGATGTAGCAGGTTAAAGAAGCCCTAATGGTTATTACACGATAATGATTACTCTGGGTGACTGTGGAGAGGCAGGGCCTGTCCCAGCATGCAGCAGGAGAGGAGCTGCTGTCAAATAGTCAGGTTGTCAAATGGGACTAAAAAAAGGAAACAAAACTATATATATATATATATATATATATATATATGCATGCATGCATGCAGTGTTTCTGCTAAGGTGTTTAGGTGTTTTCAAGGCTCATGCTTACATGAGTAAATAAGTCTATCTCAAACATTGTAAAGCTTCATTGCTCGAATTCTCTTTTGTGTGCAATATGTTCTTCAGGGTTGTTGTCCTTTAACGCATGTAATACATTACGACGTGTTCATAGAAATAAAATGAAAGTCCTTGTATTTGCGTGTAAGCAACGCTTTGCTGAGGGAAGACTCTCTCCCTCTTTAGGCATCTCCACAGAGGCCTTTTGATTAAAATGATAAGTGGAGTCTTTGCCAGAAACATTTGATACTAAGCGAGGAAAAATATACAGTACGTCTCAACCATGTGAAATAATCCACTGTAACTTTTAGCTGGATTCATTATCCTGCAGCTTGCTGGGGGCCGTTCGGCCTCCTCTGCTGATCATTTGCTCTGAACAAAACTACCTGTCAGCTCAAAGCCAGTCGTCACAAGGCTCAAATCTCCCGTTTGGCAGTTGGAAATAGACTCACGGCTGCCAGACGTGAACACGTTTCTGCCCATGGACCTGGAGACTCTGGCAGAGCAGAGAGCTGTGGTCTGAACTCCTAACAGCAGTTATGCAAACTCCCCGGTTTTCCCCGCGTTTCTCCTGAGCGTGGCACAGCTCTCTGGGTTTTTATTCCTGTCTCCTCTGCAGAGGTTTGGAACAACTACAGAAGGACTGAATTTCTGAGTTAGTACCTAGGGATGTTTTTTTTAGTGAGGGTGAAAGGGAGTGTGAAGGCAAGACGGCGACTGGTGCGTGGTGGTGTGGGCATCTGATTGGACCGTAGCGAGGAGGGGGCTGAACATGGTGGGGGGGCCTTTGCAGTGAAGAAAACATGGCCTTAAAGTGGTCACAATTTGTGAGTCTGAGTGAGGAAAACAAAGGAGATGGCTGGAAAGCTCGTCAAAAACCCTGGGTGAAAAAACCCCCCCTTCTCCCCACATTGTTTGCTTACATGCCTGTCTTCAGCTGTGACAGGGTCAGAGTCCCCTGATCACTCAGACAGATAATTGTGTGTTTTTAATTTGATCCTCTGCGCTGCGGCTTGTTGCTTCAGAGGCTGCTCGGCATGGTGGCCGGGGGGGGGGGGGGGGGGGGGGGGGGGGGGCTCGCTCAGCCAGAAAGAAAGCTCCTGACAGAGGACAAAAACACAAACAACTAAACCAACAAAAACACGCCTGTCCAAGTCAAAGCGAAGTGTCCGCCACACACGTGTCACCGGTGGACACGTGTGCGGCGGATGGAGGAGGGGCTGACCATACAGAGGAGGCGCTGACCACACAGAGGAGGCGCTGACCATACAGAGGAGGCGCTGAACAGGAGGAGTGTGGAGCTGAGGGAGCTGCTCCGGCACTAGGAGGGCAGCATATGCGTTTGTTTTGGCCCCGGACTGCTTTGTGCTTTGGATCTGAAATGGCAGCATGTGGTCAGAGGGTGGATCTCAGATTTGATTCATCTTCCTGGAACGGCACGTCCAGCTTTGCCGCAGGAAGATGAGGGCTTAAAAACTTTAAAACAGGCTGCTGATGATCTGCAGTGACAATAAGGTCGAGAAAAGAGCGGGGTTATTGTTTTGAACGTGTCCAAGTGTCTTTTAAAAGACAGAACATGAGACAAAGACGGCTTCTGTTCGCAAATTTCTGCTCCACTTTGGCAGAGCTGACAATCTATTCTAGCCCTATAATTCCCGGATTATATCATATTTAAGAATTAGAGTTCTCAGCCAAATGAGGCCTGCCCACAGCTGTGCTGCGGTGCTTTTCCGGCTCTCCATTCCAAACGAACTGTGGCCTTAGGCCAGTAATCACTCTCTGGGGGCAGACTGACAAACGGAATCAACCTCTCCACTGCATGTTTCGGCAGGGCTGGATGCCTTTTATGTATTTCACTGTAGCTTTCTGATGCTCTGAGGAGGAATCCTCAGATGGTCTCCAATATGCCACCGTTAGGTTGCCTACTTGTGGTTTACGTGTGGACACCCACTGGGCGAGCTAGCCGCTAATGTGTGCACCTTTTCTGAGTTGAGATTTAAATGACTTTTGGGATCTCTCCACCCATGAATTGCCATGAAAACATCTGTGAAATATCATTACACACCAAGTGGAATGGACGTTTCAGGCATCGGCTCTGCTTTCAGACTCACTTTCGGACCTTCTGGTCACTTTTTCATGTTGCGGTCAGACGTTTAAAAGCCTCCCTCCACCTGGACGGCTGCCTCTCTGCAGACTGTTGTTTTAGCAGGCGTCTGTTCAGGGTTTCAGGGATGTTTCCGAGCGCCTCTGCAGAAGTAGAACGCTCTCCTGTGCTCCTACTTCTCACCTACACACACACACACACACACACACACTCACGCAAAAAAAAACAAGCAGAAAGAGAAATGAGGCAAAAATAATAAATAAATAAATTCGGGAAAGTTCCCCAAAAAAAAAACAACTCAGAAAAGCCTGCGGGCAAAATCCAGGAAAAAGAAACAAAAACTCAGCAAACTAAGTAAAAGAACATACTGTAGACAGAGATTGTGGAGGGGTGAGAATCACCACTTGATGCGCAATAAACAGACCCACAAACCCCTGCTGCACTGAATGAACGCGAAAAGCTCAAAGAAAAGCCCAACGCTGGAGTTGATAAAGTACGGTTGGCTCCACTTTGCCCCCCACCCCTATGAGGCTGAGGGCAGGTGTCTTGCTCCCCACTGCTGGGCATTGTGGAGAATTTGTTTTGGGTTTAACCAGGATTTGTTTAGGATATTATAATTTAATATCGGGTAACTATTTTAGTTGCAGTTAGTTCATAAATCTAGTTAGCATTTTATAGTTAGTATCTGGTTCAAAACTGACTATTTGTGGTCGTTTAACAGAATGGACTCAATATCCCATGATGCTTTGCACAAGTGCAAAAGGAACTGGAGGTTAGACGAAGAGGTAGAATTGAGGAGTTTACCGAGAAAAAGAGCTATGTTAGCCGAGCACCTACACTCTGTTGTGTATTGTAATGTATGATTCGTTCATCCCTTTTTTATTATTCACTAAAGTTCAGTTGAATTATCCACCCGACTCCTTTTCGTTTTTGGACCAGTCGAATATACAACAGGCATTGCTGCTAAGATGAGGTCCACTTTGTGTACACATCGTACACACTGATTATTCCAGTCAGACAGAAGGAAGCAGATTCAAAACAACACAGATCTCAAAGAGCTTTTCTGCTGAATATCTTCCGCCCCAGCCCGCTCTGGTCCTGGAGGTGTCCGGGCCCGGGGCTGCTGCTGTCCCAGCCTGCAGGCAGCTCCGGGGACATAATGAACCCGATCCCCTACAGCCGTAAACGGAATGGGGGGGGCTCCCTCTGACAGCCGGACAGGTAGAGCCTGCATCTGCTCAGTCTGCAGCTGAAATCAGGCTAGCTCCTCACATGGGAGGGCATTCACCCCAGTGGGGAGCAAGTGTGAAGCCTGTACATATTAAATAAGGGAGCATCAAAGATGGAACAAAATGAACTAATGGAGATGTGACTCCAGAAGATACATGGCTGCTGTGGTATGGTGGGTAAGGGACAGGGCCTCCTGGTGCTTGAATGCTGAAGGTAGATCGGCAGAGACAGCAAGCAACAAACACTTCTGAAATAACTCGGGAGAGATCAGGGTGAGAGCTTTAAAGAGGAGGGATCACAGCATGGGGAAACAGAAACGACAAAGCGTAGCATGATGAAACGCCCAAACAGCAGGGAGTCTGAGAACACGGGGGGGGGGGACTGGTACTTTACTAAACTGAAATAAAGACTCATTTCTACAAGGATGAGCACATAGTTTAAGACCCAGATATACTATGTCATACAGAGGAACTTTCTCTTTCTAATCTGCAAGAAATAATGTTTTCCCTCCGTTGGGTTAACTATATTTGATGTAGTCAATCATCGCATAGCATCAATTTTTTGGTCGAGAAAAACAAAAGGAAGGAGGAGCTTAGAGGTCTTCTAAAGATAATCAAATGTATTATTTGAACCAGAATACATAATATGAATTATGACTATACCAAAGTGTGGATGAGGAATTCCACCAAGACAAAAAATGCAACTGTGCAGAAGATGAAGGAGAAGAAGAAGATGAAGAAGTAAACCTAAGATGAAAGGTTATTTTTCAAATTGAAAAGGAAACGGAATGAATACAGCACCTTGTTCAAATCAAAAGCTTGGCCAAAACATGCCAAGAAAGAACCTGTCAATCTATCCATTGATTTCAAACTATTTCAAACGCCAGAAGACCTCCACAGTTCTTCCTCCGACACGCTGGACGTGTAACTGTTATGTGACACAAGCGTTTATCTCACAGCTGAGCGGGGAGTTGCTGGGAAGCCGAGTTGGACTTTGGTGCTCGCAGTCTGTGCTGCTGACCTGCAGCCAGCTGGAGAACTGTCACAGAGTGTGTCCTAAATAAGTAGAATATGAAGATCAAAGCAATTCAAACCTCAGCTCCAGCACGGTGACCCAGGGCCCACTGGGCTTCCTCTCCCAGTCCAAAACTCTTCATGTTGGGTTTACTAAGACCTCCAAAAGTGAGTGGGAGGGTTTCGTTGGCCTTTTGACTGTCAAGCTCGTCCCTAAAATCCTTTACTAGATGGAGCAGGTATAGCAGTTGATAAGGGGCCCTGTCATTTTAAAGTACTGACACAGAACAGTGGCGCTACACAGTAGTTTTTCCTTCTCCTGTAGCTTGTAGCAGGCACAGCGTGACCCGGCAGTACTGAGAAAAAAACACGACTTGCTTGAGGACAGGAGTGTGTTCCCAGTGTCCGTCATCAGTCAGAGACGATGATTCTGACCGCCGTCCATCCACACATGCGAACCCTCGCTAAAACGTGCTGAATCTGACCAACACCGCATCGTGGTCACTGTTTCTCTGAGTCTGCCATCTCTCACACCAGCAGCTTCTCACCGGTGCTGCTCCAGCTCCTAGGCCTGGACCTGGGCCTTAATGGGCTTAGCAAATTTGGAAAACATGCAACATGCAAAACCGAGCTTGGGGCTGTTAGAGATGCATGAAGCTGACCGAGCGGGACAAAGAACAGGGTCCACTCACGCGTCTGCACTCATGCATCATCATGCGTTTGCACATGATTTCGTCTGAGCAGCCTTGACAGTATCAGTCTGTGGGGATAGAGACTTTAAAGGCTTAAACGAGTCAAAGGAGAGTTTTCCTTCACCATTTTAATTGGTTGTACATATTTTTAATTAATCCAAATATAATTACCGCCTGAAAATGCTGCAAAGCCAATCATTTTTTTTCCCCCTGCAAGACTTTGTCCTTTGTAACTCGAACTTACACACACACACACAAACACACACACACACACACACACATATATATATAAAACCTTATATAAATGTGTAAATGTAAATATACTCACAATTTCAATGTCTGCAGAATTACTTTGACTTAATATCCATGTAATATCTTGTAATTATTCATTACAAATTCAAATGATGTAATATATATTAAACATTTATTTGGTCTGTTTTAGATAACAAAAAAAGGAGCGGATATAAAGCACAAAAATACTCTCCCGAGTCTCATTTTTTTTTCAAACGCCTGCACCTCGTGGTGCACCTCTCACCTCTCAGTAGCTCTGTGAGGTGTACTCTGTCAGCCAGTGGAAGCCTTTGCTTTACATTTCCTGCATCTTTCCGGGGTGTTCATCTCTGTTGTGTTTTGCTGTGTGGGGAACAGAATTGGCTTTGTTGTGAGATCTAACACTGTAATCTTCTTCTGCCACCGAATGAACCCGAGAATCAAAGAACAGGCTATGAAACACCTTCTATCTGTTCATTCAAATGTTCTACGTTTTTTTAAAGTAAAAAATATGATGCAGACCTATTCTATCCAACACCCTCTGACTGGCTATATAAGACGTCTTTTAAAAACAAACTTCCACGTTAATGAAAAGTTGGTAATCAGTTGAGCCTATAATTATCTCTAAATCATGTAGATAAAAGAAATATGGGATCACAAAACACAAAAGCTACTATCTGGTACGTGGCTGCACCTTTTGTGCATTTCATGGGCATTTATTAATGAAAAACAATGAACTGTATACTGTTGTGAACTTTGGGAAAAAAAGAAGGAAAAAAGAGCATCGACGCTCATCTTGGACCGATTTCCAGACAGTTTTCTGGTCATGTCACTCTGTTTCTATGTCTTTACTAAAGAACCTTTTGAAAGGCAGTTTTGCTGTATAAAAGATCTATTTGAATCCATAAAAAACAAACATTTCTATGTCCACGTGTAACTTCAACATAGAGGTCTTTCGCTGGAAAAGTGCTTGTTTTCTTCATTGTTATGTATTCCATTGGAGATCCACCCAAGGAAATTCTAATGAATATCGCTTTAATTGAATCATCAACCTGCTTAAAACCCTAGTTTCTTTAGCTTAGCTTTTAGAAATGGTTAATATTCGACTTTTTAGATTGTTGTCCCCTTTCATTCGGTTGACTTCTCACAAACATCGTTTTAACTGCATAATAAACTACACATTTCAACATCTTCATTTCTTTCTCAGACCTTGTGTTGAAGGCTTGCTGCTTGGTCCTGTTGACGGATGGCCACATGACGTTTGACTCTAGATAGAATCCGGGGTTCACAGCAGTTGGTATGAGTTTTTTGCTGTTGGGAAAAAAAGTCGGTAATCAAAGAAACCTTTTGAAGACAGAAAGATGATGACATACCAGACCTTTAAAGAGCAGCCATTCCAAAAACATGTTCTGACCGGGGGTGGGACCGTCCCGTCCTCTGGTGCTCAAACCTTTGTCTTCCCTCTGCTCTGTGTGTGCGTCTGCAGGGGGAGTGCTCCCAGAGGTGCTTCAACATCTTCGTCCTGGAGACGGTGTGCGTGGGCTGGTTCTCGCTGGAGTTCCTGCTGCGCTTCATCCAGACTCAGAGCAAGTGCGCCTTCCTGCGCACGCCTCTCAACGTCATCGACGTGGTGGCCATCCTCCCCTACTACATCACCCTCATCGTGGACGCCCTGTCGGTGGGGGAGAAGCCCTCGGGGTCGGGGAACAACTACCTGGAGAAGGTGGGGCTGGTGCTGAGGGTCCTGCGGGCCCTGCGGATCTTCTACGTGATGAGGCTGGCCCGCCACTCGCTGGGCCTGCAGACGCTGGGCCTGACGGTGCGGCGGTGCACGCGGGAGTTCGGCCTGCTGCTGCTCTTCCTGTGCGTGGCCATGGCGCTCTTCTCGCCCCTGGTCTTCCTGGCCGAGAGCGAGATGGGCGCCAAGCAGGAGTTCACCAGCATCCCCGGCAGCTACTGGTGGGCGGTCATCTCCATGACCACGGTGGGCTACGGGGACATGGTCCCGCGGAGCATCCCGGGCCAGGTGGTGGCGCTCAGCAGCATCCTGAGCGGGATCCTGCTCATGGCCTTCCCCGTCACCTCCATCTTCCACACCTTCTCGCGCTCCTACGTGGAGCTGAAGGAGGAGCAGAGCCGGGCCTCGCGGCAGAAGCCCGACTCCCAGGACAGCACCAAGTCCCAGAACAGCGAGGACTCCCAGGAGACCGACAGCTTCCGCGGGCTCACCGAAGCCGCCGCCGCCGCCGCCGCCGCGCAGCGCCGCAAGTCCATGGCCGCCCAGCGGGCCGCCGAGGTCAGGGCCGCCACGCAGACGTAGAGGCCGGGGGGGCCGGGACGCCAGCGCCCGGACATCAGAGATGACAGGCGGCGGGACTGAGAACAGAGATTTTCTTCTCGGGATATTTGCTTTGATCATGCAAAGCGGCCGAGCATCAGAGCGGATCTGAGCTCACAAGATTCTACAAAGGAGTACCAGAAGGCTTTTTTTTTCCCACCACTAATTTTATTTTACCAAGCAACAGCATCGTATAATGCTACGGACTCCACAGCTGAAGCAGAGTGCCACATTGCACTCACTGAATGAGACACAAAGGCTTATTAAAGCAAAATCTACTGTCCATGCCTGAACCTCGGACCAGGAGTCACCCCTCCTCACGTCTTGTTAGAGTCTATAGAGGTGTTTGATGAGTTGTTAGATGCATTTAGAATTGAAACAAACCGGAATCTCATTCACTTGAACTTTTTTTGTTTTTTTTGTTTTTGCTTTTGCTTTTTTGTGGCCAAACTAAACCTCAAAGTTGAGTTCAAGCCACATCCAAAAAGCACATGATTAATTCTAGTGTCACATGGCTTTACAAGCGTCTAGGAGATTTTTTTCCTCCATCTTTTGTGCTGAGAGATACTCACGTCACCCTGTGTTACTGCCAAGGCTAGCTTAGGGTGAAATGAACATGGGGAAACGAGGTGCAGTCAGTTCAAAATGTCCGACTTTCAGATTTGTTTGGTCTGCACAGAATCAGTCCCGACCTGTTACACACCAATGCACTGCATCCAAGAGCACAACCACAATTACGTATTTTTCTGGCTGAGATAGATTCTAGATGTTTAATAAGACTGTTTTGTAACAATTAGCATTAGTGCTAAAGGGCGTTATTTGTCCGCTTAAAAAAAAAAAGAAAACATTTGCAGTTGACAAGTTAAGTCATCATTCCCATTCTATCTTTTACCACATGGAATACAGGTGGTGAACATTATCTACAAAAAACTATATTATATATGATCGTCCTGGCAATGCAGAGCTGCTTCTGGACTTAACTTCCCGTGCTAAATGTTAGCCTTTCCATTACCTCCCTGTCAACATAGGATCAGATAAGATAATGCATACCTAGAGATGCTCAAATTTTGAATTGAAATCATTCAGCTTTGGGTGATACACGTTGCACGATGCACAGGACAAGACTAAATCAGTGTGCGTTCTATCCTGGGTTGTAGTAATTAAAGAGGAAAATGCAAGAAACATTTTCAAATTAAGACTTCATCCAGAAAAGTCAAAAGATGAGACGTGCAGGTTGAAATGTGGACGTTGACGTGGACTGGGGACCTCAGAGTATCACTCCTGCTGGTGATAGCTGTTGATGCACACAGGGCCCATTAGTTCAAAGGATGCAAGTCTATTTAATCCAATCTCAAGATGAATTGCCCCAATGATGACACAACCTCATGTTTATATTCTCTATGTAGTTTTAATACAGGAGTCCTTTGACACTGGATTAGAATTTGACAGTCTGGGAGATGAAGTGAACATCACAGACCCTTTTTTTTTTACCTTTGGCACTGGCGGGACCTAATTCTGCTGTTTTACTGGCCTGATTCCACAATCTTTTTCTGCTCTTGGCGATGGATGCTAATCCTCTTAAAATGATGAGCGTCCATCTTCACAGGCAGTCTGAAAAGTTTCTCAGCTCTATTTATAAGCTGGGTTCTTGCAGAGTAAACTTCGGCTCTCTGCTGTTTTATGCCCCGTGCAGCCACACTTCTCTGGTGCCCAAACAATAGATCCATGCAGCATCTGTGTCAGGATAGATGATGAATTATTTTGAAAGGTTGCTGATGGGTGAAAAGGGAGAAACAATGTTTTAAGACAAAGGCAAATGATAGCTAATGTCAGTCGTTCTTTCCTCATAGTTTTACAGGAGAAACATTCCTTTGTGATTTCTCGTCATGGAACGAGAAATGTTGTCTTGTATTTCTTAACTACTTGTGGTAGTTTGTTTCGTCATGACAATTAAGTAAAGCGCTGGCTACATTTTTCAGATAGCACTGTCAGCACACGATTACACATCTGAATAAAACATAAGATATGAGTAATGAGCTAATATGAGGATATTCAGCTATAGACACATACTCACTCATCTTTGATTTCAAACCACTGGCAGCCTTAAAAGAAAAAGACTATATTGCACCATATTGACATCAGCAAACCTGCATGAAGTCTAGCTTTCACATCCCAGTTGTGTCACATAAAGCGAGCAAAGGGATCTTCTACTATGCTTATGTGCACCCATTCTGTTACGAGCTAAAAAGCCATTCCTGGATGCTGCATATTTGTTTTATGTAAAAATGCTGAATGCTGAAAACGTGTCTGTTTATTACACATTATATGCTTATTTTTTTCCAAACAAGCTCAAAAAAGTTTTAAATTCCAGAGCTAGCTATCTGGCTATGTGCTTGGATAATTCTAATGGAAGCAGTTGACTACGGGTTATGACCAGAGAAGGAGTTAAAACATTAAAATCCAAACCTTTTAGAGTTGTTTGCCAAGTTCATGTGTTTCATTGTCATTGTTGGAAAATATCCCCACCTTCTAAACAACTCTTTCTATTGCCATGCTTCATATGAGATCTGTATGTTACATCTGTGTCATATTAAACATGAAACTTATTGTTGGGGCTATTTTATTTTATTATCAGAATGTGCATCAGCTGCACATTCTTTCAAATTGAAATACTTTACATACTCCAACACAACAAAACACTTCCCAAAAATGTTATTCTTATTACAGATAGTACATTTCCTATGAAGGAACATGTCCACCCCCCTGACTGAATCACATGTACTTAAAAAAGAGCTTAAACAAACGACAGCCTTGGGGTTTTGATGAAAATATTGTTTCCATGAGCTGCTGTTGGACGGGGAACGCGGTGGAGAGGGATTTGAGCAATGCATCATGAATCAATAGCCGGGGGGGAAATGTAATAGAGATTAGAATGAAAACAGTCCCGGGCAGAGAGAACTTTGATTTTTTATAAATGATTATCTTTAAAGATGCTGACAAACTGAAAAGCATCTCTTGAAAAGCATCTGAAACTAATCCCGATCTGATCAAGTATGGGATTTACTCATTCACTCGTTTACAGTTGTGTGTAAAATCGTTCAGATGGAAGGATTAGGCTCAGATTCACATTTTTGGGGACTTCATGGTCTTTGACTGAGCCATCATAAAACAAACAGGTGTTATTACTGTCCTTTTCAGGCATGTTGTTGTAGATGTATGCAGCTGGGATTTGGGTGCAGATGGCCTCAGAGTTGGTGGTCACAGTCCTGACGCTGTGGCTCCAAAACCAGCCCTCCCCCGTCTGACAGCCGGGGCGAGGCCTTTTTTACTGATGCACCGGGTTCGGTTTTCTGCAAATGTGCTGCTGTGAATTTTAAACAAACATCCCGTCGTTGGTCTGTCCAAAAGGTACAGAGGTCTCGCTGTGTTTGTTTGTTTGTTTCCTCCCCTGAGCTGGTGGAGGCAGATAGCCAACCTCCCTGAGTCTGGTCCTGCCAGAGGTTTGGGATGGGAGGATTCTCTTTCCACGGTGGCCTGGTTAGCATTCAGAGGGACTAGTGGGCCGAACAGAAGCTGCTTGTTTCCTTAGCTAATAAACCTTTGGCTCTGTTTTAATTGGACACATTTTGAATTTAATGAACTGGAATTTATCAGATTATGACTCCATTACAAATTTATTTGAATCTAATTGGCTTGAAATTATAGCACATTATCCTTGAAGTGAAGAATTGTAGCTTAGGAGGATAATTGGTTGTGTAGCGATCGGAATATTGGTCGGAAAGGTCTGATTCTTTAGGTACTGGATGGGCAGACGTTGGGGCTTGGTGTAGCATTAACTCCTAAAAAGACAGATGGTGATCTTTAATTTTCTGCTCTGGCTGGTTATCTTTATTATGGGAGGATGTACTCTAAATAGTTTGGAAACGGCTTTTCAAATCTTACAAAAACTGCTTTTCTAAGGTCTTTCCTCCTTTACATTTTGTTAACGTACAACGATATGATTCAGACTTTCAAACCGACTAAATGCTATTTTTTGTTTGTTCTTAGAGGCTCACATCTGCCAATGATCCACAAAGAACATTTGATGGGCAGAAAATGCCTGCTACTGACCTTTTAAAATGCGTAGACATGGCTGTACATGCAGCTCCTGGTATGTAAAGTCACAAATGGGACTTTTCCATTAGTACTCACTCAGTCTTACTTGGTTCCACTCGCCTCCTCATGACTCACTGTAGGTTGTTTTCCATTTCAAATGAAGTAAAGTATTTGACATGGGGGTAAACTTTACAGATAGAACCTTAGAGAAATGATAAGAATTCATCCAAATTCTGCATGCATCCTCTGGACAAATGCACAATATGAAACATGTCGGACGCATCAGCAAGAAAATAAACCTACTTTAAACCTAATTTAGGAGGAGCATTTATGTCTTTGTTAATGGTGCTGCAGCTTACAATGAGCAGATTATGAATCTGGCAGAGAATAGAAGGAAATCTATACATTTAGTCTTGTTATCTGCTTATTGCCTCCTGACTGCCCCCACGGAGGGTTTAATTTTAGATCCCAGCACATTACAATCTATGCTCTGCTCATCTTTGCCACAGATTATACTCACACCCGGATCCAGCAGAAGGGCGACGGCCGGGGAGCTTAGGTCTGTTCTGAAAGCTGCAGACAGCAAAGGTGGATGTCTGACACAAACATTCAGCCAAAGATGAAGGCGGGCATACATTGTGGGGGTGGGGAAGCCACAGTCTCCAGAGTCCTCTTTATTGGGCAAATACAACACTGTGTGCTCCAACAGAGGACGGGCAATGGGTTGAACTCAGAGAGGGAGAGAAACACAAACACGGAGTTTTGGTGTCGAAGTAGAAAAAGGTGCCTCAGAATAGAAAACAAAAAAAGTACCTCCACATAAAATGAATGAACAAAACAATATAAAACAATGAAGTAAAAATAACATACATAGATACACGAGGTGAAAAAGTCAAGAGGGTCTGTTTGACTCTGTATAGCACTATAGAGGTAAATGTTTCTGACCACAATTTGAGAAAATGAGTACACTTATTTATTTTCCTTGCCATTTCAGGATAATACAAAAAAGAAAAACAGGCAAAAAGGATCATAAAAATATTCAGTGGCTAATGGATGTAAACACTAGACATGCATGGCAACTTCCATCGAGAACTCACCAACCAAGTCTTTTTACAATAGATTTATCTCCACCAAAAAAAAAAACCCCAACAACTTCTGACTTGTCAGTGTGAACTATCTGCAGAGTCCCAGTGGAACGGGGAGAAAGTTTCTACCTCTTCAGAGCTGGAGAGGGAGGGCAGGATCTGCTCTGCTCCGGTGCTCCGTTCACTGCATGCCTGACAGCCGGACACTTCCTGGTCCCGCATCCCTGTCCACCCCCCAAGAGAAGCATCACAAAAGGACAACAAAGAGGAGCATACACTGTGTCATCCAATGGCCTCTTCCTCTAACAGGAAACTGTTCTCACATCTAAAAGAAAATGACTATGAAAACTTAATGAAAATTCAACCTGCTGTATGTGATGTGGAGTCATGCGTGAGGAGACAATTAGTTTTGAAATGCAAAAAAAAACTCGAGTCAGGGCCATCCGCTATCAACATGTCGTATGTAAACATATTTTTTCCCTTAATGTTTTGAGACGTGTTGCTCAATGATGTTTATCGTGTTTATGAAACAATTCTAGTTGGTTACAGCTTGAGCTTTGGCTCTCACTTCTATGCTGACAGACAACCACTGTGTTCTTCTGACTGCAAAGAGGAATGAGAACAGTTCCACACAAATAAAATGACTCTCTCTGTGTCATGGGTAAATAAATGATGGCTCCTCAGTGCTGGGGTACGAAACACGAACCACACAAACAGAACTTTGTCTGACGCCAATTATTCTAATTCTCTTTTATCAAGGACACTGTGGAAAAAGTACAGAAAGGTTCTGTTCTTGTACTCGAGTGGCAGAACGTGAATCAAACTCAACACCAAGGTTATTTGCAAAGTTAGCGTGGTAATAACCTAACCGATGGGAGAAAGTAGCTTCTATTTAGCTAGCTAGCTATCATACCATGTATTTCATATATTTGCATTCAACCGCCTAACCGGCAGGGTACAGAAAGCATCCAAATCAGTCCAAAAAAAGTCCTGCTGCCCATTTCCAATGGTGCTAGCTTACATTTGGGGCAGGAAGGAGGTGAGTTTTCAAATCCACCTCACTGCTATACTGGATTTGTTTTGTGTAATTTGTCTCTACTGCTCAAAAGAACTGAAGAACTGTATGTGTCGTTATTTTACACCGCTAGCATTCCACTGGCATGTATCCTCAAAGGGGAAGGACACGCTAAAAAGGGGTTGTAACCCCTTTTACATCAAAGGTGGCCCAGTAACAAGAGCTCAGTCATAGGGCACAAGCCCTAGAACTGTGACAAAATGTAGGGAAGGCTTTACGATGTTTCCTTCAGGGTGTGTTTGGTCAGACTTGTATATTCTAAGCCCAATGCAGCAATAAGAGGAACAAGCCCGTAACAAGGCTCAGATAAAATCAATACCTATCTTTTTCACTTTTAAATATATTACTCTTGATAAATTTGATGGATTCAGATTTCAAAATTGCATTGTAAGAAAATAGAGAGAGCATGACAAATCGGATATACCGATACCATATTGACTCTGTAAGCTGTTCTCTTTAAAGGAATGATGTCAAATATGGAAGCCAGGGAAGCCTGACCAAAAAACTAACTGGTATTCCTGAAAAACTGTCTCTCTGAGCATTGAGTTTACTGCTGTACTTGGTCATAAAAGGGCATCCCAGAATAATTCATGGATGGTCTCGGGTACGACTAACAACATTGTGGCCTGTCTTGAACTTCTACTAAACGATGGCAGGCAGAGTTACAGGGGGAAAAAAAGGAACGCAAAAAGCCTTTTTCTTTTAAGGGTTTCCGGCTCTCTTTTGACAGCTGTCCTCCCAAACCCTACAAAAATCAACTCAACAGCCATAACCAGAAACCTCCACACGCAGCGCGTTTGTGCTTTAGTGAGACCACTCCCACGCCTCCTGGAGCATGCATACACCCTCGGGGGGGAAGTGGGGGTCGGGGCTCCTCCTCAACTCGCGTTGTGGCATTTGGGGCATAAAGACGACAACTACGCTGACATAGACAGACACACACACACATAACAGTAATCTGAAGCTTCAGTACAAAAGTTACGGCATAAACTAGATTTTTTTCCACACATCTGCATGATTCAAGGCCACATCTGTTTCTAACACGATTGCCCCCTTGGTTTCTGTTTCTTACCTTTGTTGTGGAAATGTCACAAAAAAAATGCTATTCTTTACATTCAGAAACGTGTTCTTGACAGATTGTATAACTACATACACATTTGCTGGTAACCCAACCCGTTTTTTGGACGTGTGTCACTTTAAGGCAGAGGGCCCGTGCAAACATTCATCTGCATGTGTGGACCCACACCCTGCTGGTGCGCGGGGCTCTGGACATGCACAGGCTGACTGAGGCCCAGACTCTCAGGGCCTCTGCATTCCAAGATGTATGCATGCCGCTGCAATGCCAGCCAGGGAGTAGGATCTTAAACAAAACAACCCAAAAAAAGGAAAAAATAAAGAAGGAAATATCGTGTAACAAGTGTCTCTAAAGTATGGCTGCCGGAGGAGATGTGTTGACGGCGTATCCCAGTCTGTGTGTGTCTGGGGGGGGGGGGGGGGGGGCTCTCAGAGGGCTTTGGCACTGGTGGTGTGGGAGACGGTGTGGGAGACGGGCTTCTGCGGGTAGCGGCTGTAGTAGTAGACCTGGAAGAGGATGGCCATGTCCACACAGACCTGCAGCAGGCCGCAGGTCCAGAACTGCACGGGGGCCTGCGTGAGCAGGAAGTAGCCCGTTTTGAAGGTGTCGCCGCTGGTCCACATCAGCACCATCTTGATGCTGGAAGGAAAGGAAGAGGGAAAAGGCGTAAACAGGAAAGGCAGCAGACGTGTCCTCTATTCTGGATAAGGAAATTGACTAGGCCAAATTGTAATAATAATCTCTCCCGGCCCGGCTGGTGTGGTGTGACTGCCACGTTTCCACTTATTAAACTCGCCGGAGAGCTTCCGGTGCACACAGAGCTGCTCACGCAAAGCTTGTGCGACAACCAAGTTTGTGAGTATTTCCAGCAATATGTGAGGACAGAATCCCTTCAAATGTAATCTTCCCTCTCTTGCTGGTTCATGGAATCACGGGGAACATTGCTAATGGGGTGGAAAATGAAGTCTGACCGGAGAGGAGTTGAGGAGGTGACGATGAAAATGCAATGCAATTTGATATATTTACATATATATCATGTCATTTAAGTCTTATTTTGGGCTGCAGATGTCTCCTCCGTACGTGTTGCTCCGTATGTGTCTGTCATAAAATCAAAGAACCAAAGGCGGAGCTGCCTATCTGCCCTCTCGTTTTTACAGTCCCATGCAGACAGACATGGTTTCCACCATGCACCTGTACACACAGAACTCCTCAGTGATGCTTACATGTGCTCAACAACGAGGACACACCGAGACATTTAAGAGGCTTCGGGTCCAGCCTCAGTGCGGTCAGAGGGAGCTGAGCAGGAGGCTCTCCAGCTCATTTGCTGCTGTGATCCTAAAGGCTGGCTTGAGCCCCGAACATTAGCGGGGAGAAATGAGTGCCTCTAAAGTAGAGGCAGTCCTGGATGGCCAAATAGAGCGTGTGCTCAGTATCGCCTCGGGCAGCCTGCCTGGCCCGGCCTCAAGTGGAGCCCCTCCGATTGCGGCCGATTGGACTCTTTGTCTTCGCGTTCAAAAAGTCAAGGCTTTCCTCAAATTGCTGTGTGCTTGCAAGTGATTACGGCAGAGCAGGTGCACGGCGGGGCTCTGGAATCGATGTCACCTGCTGAGCCGATTCAGGCACAGCCCGACACATGCAACCTCATTATCAATGTTCCTTCTGAATGAAGGTTTAAATGACTGCCTAACACCAGGAACTCAAGCCTAGTGTTGCTGCTCAGTGCAGTCGAAACCTATCTTATTTAGAAATGAAAGGAAAAAAAGAAGTGACTACAACTCAAATTACCCTGACTACAGTACAGTAAAAAAAAAAAAAAGAAAGAGAAGTGATACATAACTGGGGTTACTTTCTTTTGAATGGAACTGTTATTTTAGCTATAATACACAATATTATATGATATAAAATAGTTATTTTAGCTATTTTACCACGACTCAAATTGCCCTTACTATGGTACAATAAAATAAAGAAAAAGAAAGAAAAGACAAATGGTACAACTGGAGTTGCCTTTTATGTGTCTAATTCAGAAACAGTTAAAATTCCAATATGTTGGTCAAAAAATGTGAAACATACTCTATTTTCAGGTCAACCTCTACACTATTGCTCTAAGCCTTTTGACACAATGGCCAGACTAGCGATAGCAAACTGTACAACCTGAAGAAAAACCATCCACACAGTGAAGCACGGTGGTGGCAGCATCATACTGCGGGTGAATATTCCTCCCCAGCACCAGACGGCATGTTGGGATTCCTTATTCGTTTCCTCAACAGTTATAGACATGATGCATCCTCTAAGCTGGAGGCGGGTTTTGTGTCGTTTTAATCACACCGCTGGCAAAAAAACGCTTTTGCATTCCAAAATCTCGGTCAAAAAAAGGGAGAAATGTTTTTAACTGAATTTCCATGAACTGTATGGAAGTTAAGCGGCAGGTTGCTGTAAAAGGCGGCGGGGCGGCTTATTTAAAGTCCCCGCCTTTCTATAAGCGTCTTAAAACATGTCAAACATGGCCGTCTTTAACCCCAACGCTCCATGTGTTTGAGCCTAGCTGGTACCAGGATTCAAAGCCAAATCTCCACCTGCATTATTCATGTCCCCCCGACATGACCTCAAACCTTTTAATTCAGAGGGCCAATTTTTGAAAAACGCACAGCCGTCTATAATCCCTGCCAGCTGGAATCAGCCTCTCCGTTGCCCTCCACTGCACGTCTCCCTTTCTTCATCCTCCCACCCTCGCCTCCTTTCTGATGCCTCTACACCCGCTTGCCTCTCCCTTCGACCGACCTCCCTTCCTCCCGCTCTTCCATCTCGGTAAGAAGCTTGTTAGCTCTGTGGAGAGAGGCCCTCCACCTCCTCCTCCGATGCTCTGCGCCTGCTGTCTCAGTTATGATGGTGTGAACCTGCGGGCGATGAAGAGGGAGGCAGGATTTGTGTTTGATCAACTCCTCTGCCGCTTCCCTAATAAGAGCTAACTCGGAGAGGGCCGGGCAAACGGGGTGCAAAAACCTGTCTAGCTACTTATCTGACACCTTCTCCAAGACAGGCAGAAGCCGAGCTGTGGGCTGAAGTCAAAGGGAGGAAGCAGCAGCCATGGATTTCTGGTCCTGCTTCTGCCATAGTGGACAGCTTATGCTATCCCCCCTTTTGTTTCTGAAATAACACAGCGTTTTGCTTAATTACAGTAAACATACTAGAGCAGTAGGGTCTTACAGACATCTATGGAAACTGGCACGCTCAACACAAAAAGCCCAATTTCGTAAAGAAGTTCCTGAAAACTCAATGGTCAGTTAGGACTTCCATTGTACGGGGTACAACAAAAAAATTTGAAACTACACCTTTCTTGGCGGAGAGAGCAATAAATGCTTTACTTTTCCCCCTGATGTCAAAACCTTTACTTCTACCAAAAGTGTCAGCTCAGCTTTGCTGAACTTGGTTGCAGACTCATAAATGGGATGGGACTGATTCAGGTAAACACTTTTTTTATCATTCAGCTGAGGGTATTGCACGTTTTACATTGAACACCTACTTTTTTTACCCTATAAAAGCCTGACTGGGAACAAAATCAAATTAAATCAAATAAAAATGTATGCAATTTATCTTAAATAGCAAAAAGAAAAAAAAAAGGGGGGAAATATTCTATTTAACAGTTCAGACGAAGCTTTGACTGCTTGATGAGGCAACAGGTCTCAGAAATCTATGCAATAAATATGATACATGTGGCATTCAATTTTTTTTAAAAACTACTATTATTTTTTTTCATGATTTCAGTTTTTCTTAAAAACAGAAAACAATATCAGAGTGTGCGTATAGGTTCTTTAAGACAGGAAAAGGCTTTTTACCTGCGCCCCCCTCACAGGTAGGGAATCTAGTCTTTGGGATGGGTACAGCAGAGTTAAAGGCTGCTGTGTTGTCGGGGTGGATGGTGAGGGAGGTGACGGCTGGACAGATGGTCTGTGGGGGGTTTTGGTCTGTTGTGCTGATGGTGGGGGTCACAGAGCTCACGGGCAGGCAGCAGAGGCAGTCAGCTGCGGTCCAGCCCAGCCTGTGGACGGCGGGTGGACGGCAGCCTGCGGGCTAAATAAGGCTGTGGAACCGCGGTGGAGCCGGGGGGGAGGCAGCTGGAGATCCGGGCCTTATAAGGCTTCCTGGATGTCCCCTCTGTTTGGTGTTTGTGTTGTTGTGTTTTATTTATGGGGGGCTGGTCGGCCTCGGCATGGGCCTCTGCTTCTGCCGGCCCAGTAGCGGTCTTATTATAGCAGCGGCCTGGAAGAAGTTTACACAAAAACCCCGCCTTATCCCCATACGCTTGCGAACATGTCCACCTTCCATTTGCTCCAGTGTCCTCCCATAAAGTGTCTGCCTTCACAAATATTTACAGTGAGACCGGCTGGGATAGCCTCACCTGTTTTAGAATCCCGTCTAAACTAGATTCAAATTGCAGGAGAATTCCAACAGGTTATCATTCAACTTGCTTTACATAAGAGTAGTTTCTAATTAGGCTGTTTTTAATTATGCAAATAAGCCTATTCTAAAGAACACCAGCGGCACCTTTGAGCCTTAATACGGCTGTTAACTCATTACGTTATTTAGGATGAGCAGACGACGCCCTGTGACTTTTCCTCTGTATTTTCAGGGTAAAATGAGAAGCGGAGCTGCCGGAAAATCATTCTACTCTGTTTGATGTCTAAAGAAAGGAAAAACTTTCATGTTTAGGACAACTGGTGGAAGATGAACAAATGATGCAAGGTTATCCCAAGGTACACAGACTAACACCAGCCCAGACTATGAAAAGGAACTGTAACAATTTGCTTTGTATGTCCAAAGAATTAAAAAAAAAAATTCTAAGGAAATACATTTGTGAGGACGAGATTATCGATTTAATTCAGTTTGCTGTCAGTCATGTGTCTCAGTGGTCCCAATTTGGTTCTACCAGTTTGGTTTCGACCGTTTTATACTAATGTGGGTTCAAAAGACGTAACCTTTTACAGGTATTCCTGCTCAGTTTGAGAATTTCTTCTCTTTAAGTTGCTGATGACCAGTTAGGAGTGGCGCTGATAATCAGGACATCAAAACGATCAAATATACGCTTTTTTTACATTGAATGCATATAAAAACTATCAGAATTTGATCTTAACAAATAAAGGTGACTTAGGAAAGTGATGGGAAACTATCTTTCACACTATGCAGTGAAACCCTGATCCTGTGACAGCCTGTTGCCCTGTTACAAATGTTCCAACACTGGAGGGGTTCCTGTGTTTAAAGGAATCAAAGCTGGACGCTGATCAGTGATGACCAAACTCATCTTTTCTGAGCAGGAGATTCGCATTGAGTAAAACCACTGAGAACTCATCTGAATCTCTTTCCTTTATAATTTTCTTTCCATTATACTATTGATTTTATTTTCCAGACTGTTCATGCTGATACATGCGACTTCAGCCGGATGAGCAGGAGAGTTTAGGTCATCAGGCCATAAGCTGGGAAATGGGTGATTAACGGGGTGAGCAGACTTTCTGCTGTCGCCTTTGTTACACCAGCCAGACTTTACCTCGCTTTACCTCGGGAATACCTGCCTGTTTTTTGCACAGGCAGGCAGAAGCTCTGCGATTAAAGGTTGGTTTACTAGAGTAACCAGAACATCATCATACAGCAGCCCGCTCTGTGCACTGGACCTGCCGTGTGAGGCTAATGAGAGCACCAGCGGGGACACCCACAGGAAAACCTGGTCAGCTCTGCCAGCAGAATTCAGTCTTCTTCAGTCTTTGTGTTTTCTCCTGAATGTAGAGCATTACCCATTCAGTTCTGTTCTTGCGTACTCACTTGTGTGGGTACTTTCTCATCTCTTTTCGTCAGTTTCTCTGTGTTGTTTTCTTGCTGTGGTTGGCCCTTTGTGTAAAATAAAGCGCCACCAACCTGGTTTGTTACTGGTATATATTAATTTCAAAGTTGTTGTTTTTTTATTTCTGTGATCATATCTTGTGTTATAAAGTGGAAACCCACAAATGCGGCAAATATATCTACACTTCTTTTTATTATTTTTTAAAGTAAAATATTTAACCTGAGGTCTTGCTATTTCTCCCATAGAATCCCTGTTGGTAAATAGTGTGCAACTTAAAGGACTGGGATGTTCTGTGGCCAGCCCTCCAGGGTCCTGGTGTCCAGCTCTGCATGGGAGAGGCAATTTAAGATGTTGCTTTTTATCACTCCTAACATTTCAGAGCTCTGTAATCCCATGTAGGTTCATTTATTCATTGTCTATAGAGCTGTTCTCATATCCAACATTTTGGAGTAAAATTGTTTAATGGTTAAATCTGATATTCAAGTGTCATCTACATCTAGGACTGGAGGATGATCTGCCTGTTAGTTTTTTACACATTCTGCTGCACTGTGCATGGCCCTGTGGATCACTGACAAAACTGTGACTGGTAACGTTGAGGCTTTTTCTATGGCATTAAAGGATTAACCCTTTGTATTGTATTGGACCTGGGATCCATTTCTTGACTACCTAGATGCTGCCACATCTCGCAGGCTGAGGTCAGGGCTTTTGGACATGGCCTAGGAAAAAGATGCAGTTATAGAGTGATAAGCTATCAAACTTGAGTATGTATTTTTTTTATCTTATTTGTTGTATCTTATTTGTTGTATCTGATTACTTATCAGATACAACAAACTTGATTACTTATCAAGATAGCGTTTTTTGCTATTTTGTTGAGGTCTGTTTTATTAGATTTATTTTTCGTTGTTTTGTTTTGTGTCGGTTGTTTATCATTATGCCAGGCTTGAATGTCTGTGTTTTTGTGCACTATCAGTGCTTTGTTTTCTGATGTCCCTGTCGCTTCTGCTTTGCAAGACAAAGTTAAATAAAAACAAGTTTGAAAAGAAAAAAGTAAATGGGTGTGCCTCAATAGTCCGAAAATTACATTTCAGCGAGTGAGGACCAGAAAACCTGAATCCCAAATGAGGATTTAAGTTGATTTCTTGTGTTTTTTAGGCACATTTTCTGCATCATTTCTGCAAATTTGAAGTTTGATTAGATCTGCTGCTGCTGTCAATGTAAAACGCCATGTATGATGGCAACGGAAAGTGGTGAAATGACAGTTGGGCTAAGAGAAGAGACAATGATCACAAGTGAAGCGTATGAGTGGTAGTCTTTCACACCTCTGAGCACCGGCTATGTAGGAAAGCATTTACTGTTGTGGAACAGAATCGGGGGGGGAGAACAGAGCCTGGGGATGAATTGACTTCAGATAAATACTAAAAGCCCCCAGGTCCGTCCTCAGGGGGGAAAGCTGTTTCTCCATGCACTCCGCTTATATTTCATGATTAAATACTGCTCTGCTGCCGTCTTGCTGACAGCCTGTTATGGTTCAGCTCTGGAGTGTATATAAGCCGGGGACATCCAGCATCATTCAATCAAACTTTTACCCTGCCTGGAAAACCATCCCCTGCCTACTTTGGAGAGTGGAAAAGCTTCCCGCTGCCAGCATAAAGACACATGCACTGGAAAGTTGTCAAACACTTAAGATGCTCCTCCAGCCAGAGCGGGGGCACGCTGGCGGGGGCATTAATTGAGAGGGAGCCAGAATGGAGTTTTTTCCACATAGACATGCGCCGCCGTCTTTTAGCTTCGTTTTCCCACCTTTGTTTTTTTCCTCTTCACCTCTCCTGTTTGCTTTTGCGTCCACAAGACGAATCGGCACTCACTTGTCCAAACAGATCATTTCCTAACACTCTCCTCACACAGGAACACCGAGCCGTGCACGATACGGACGCCCAACTCCAGCCGTACCCTCTGAAACTGCAATTCAATGTCCTCATTTAGTAGGTTTCTGCTTTATAGGTTTTAAAGGTTTTGTTGGTTTCTGCTGTAACCCCCTTCACACACACACATACATACACACACACACACACACACACACACGCACGCGCACACACACACACACACACTTTGAACAGTGCACTAAGGTAAAGTAACCTAGCAACAGCCTGTCAGCCTCAACAGGTTACGCACAGAGGGAGCAGAGGACACAAACAACCAACCCAACTGGAAATCATCACCATCAAACATCCTCAAGAAAAGGCTTCTGAGGCTGAACCTGCACAACAGGAACCAACAAACGCTCAATTTGTTGACACGTTGCATTCAACAAACGCAGGTGTTTTGTTGGGAGAAACTTACATCAGCCGGAGCCTATTTACATAAGGATAAAAACAATCCTGACTGCAGGAAAGCTGTAAGCCCCCCCCCCCCAAACTCACAAATACGACTTTTCAGATATTCAAAAGAAAACTGAAGAAAATTAAGGAAATATAAGGATGAAATCATAGATTTATGCAAATGGGGTTAAAGTCAGAAAGGACAGAACATGTTGGTCCTGTTTGAATCATTGATATGTGCTCTCTTGTGTGGCTGCATCATTTGGGGAAGTTAAAGGACCAAATTCAGGTTTCGGAGAAGGCTTCGGTGGTTACAACCCCTTTCCATCCATCCCCCTGCTGTGTCATGTGGAGACGTTCGAGTGGAGTGGAGGCTGTTATGCTGCCCTGATTTTTGGTTACCAAGGTGACCATGTATTGAGAAAAAAAATAAATTATCACCTTGTTGAGACTTAAAAATACCTATAATTGAATAACTGTTGGCAGCCATTGATTATTTTTTTACCCTTGTTGAGAAAAAGAAATAAATGGAGAAAAATAATGAGGTTGCGCAGGCACTTCCTGTTGCTGCTGGGTTTGACAACAGAAAAGACATGACTTCTCTTTAAAAAGGTATGAAGAGTTTCCTTTACGGGCTTCGACCGCAACGCAGGGGAATAACGCCTAATAGAAGCGGCCAGCAAACCCGTTTCTCCCTCTGGAGCTGCCTAAACTCATTTTTAAAGGTTACATCTGTGATCAAAGAGCTTCTCCAAAGCTACCAGCTGTGTAGAAAGAAGCCTGTGTGCCCACACTGAAAGATAGAATCCTTCAAATGTTTGTTGAGACACTCTCTGAAGATATATAAAAACACCTGGCTGGGGACATGGTGCAGAACAGGCTTCAACAAAAAAATATAGACACTTTTCTTTTTTTAAATCAATGAACTTGATGCTCATGAAAAAGATCAGGAAGCACAGCTGGTCTCTGTGCTTGATGGTGAGTTCTGGACAGCTCTGACGGACATTGTGGGCAGCGGATAAAGGGTCAGGAGTGAAAGGAGTACAAAGAGTTTAAGACGGAGCCATAGATGAGACAGAGAGGGCAAGGAGAGGCCCAGCGTGGGACATGTCATGGTCGGTGAAGTGGACACACCTCCCTGCTGGAGCTCTGTTATCCGTCTGCAGCAGAGAGATGAGACGCACGCACACACACACACACACACACACACACACCTATTCGCAGTCATTTCGGAGAGGTGGGACACACGCAGAGGGACAGCTTTTCATCAGGCATGTGCTGCTTTGGTGAAAAAAATGTCAGGCTTCCTTTTACTGCGGACAGTTTCGCTTTAATCGTTCCCATCATTCGTCTCGACTTTAATGTTTTTGTTGTACCGGCTTTAATGACATCGCCACGTTCTGTCGATGCTTCATCGCTTCTCATAGACCGCTTAAATTAAAGTGTACGCGCTTCGGTGAGTTATCGGAGCTGAGTTTGTATGAACTAAAAACAGATAAATCCAAGTCATGGCAGAGCCCCTAATTACAGCCTGGGAAGTTGATGCATTAATGAGCCAAAATGACACAGCAGCCAAAGACAGAGCCGGGTAGAATACCTCATTAACATATTGACTTCTCAGGGTGAAATTGAGAGTGCCTATTGTCTTGCAAACTTAAGAAATAGTTCACAGGAGCCCCTTCCTCTCTTCCTTGCTCGACAGGTGCCAGAAAGCTTCAGAGGCATTTGTTACTGGTAGTGATCCCATGTGAGACAAAGTCATCATCAGATAGGCACTGCACAATGTGTTCGACGGTACAACACCCTCAGCTGCCAGTGATGGACGCGGCACTCAGAAATAAACCATTGCTCATCAGCAGAAACACTTATCATTTATCAAGGAGACAATGAAGACGGCTTAGATATCCATCAGGTCAGCCCCTCGGGCCTGATGGTCAGTCACCACTCTGCAAAGTCTATTTATTTGTGTCTTAGACTTAGAAAACTAGTAACCCTGCAGAGCTTGTATGCAGCGAGTACGGAGCAGCTCGGCCATAAGAGGATTATCTGACAAATGCCTAAGACAATGAGTGTAATTAACATCTTTTCATGTTTGCCGCGAGATGCTGCAGATCTTCCGTAAGTCTGTTGAGTGTCATCTCCCTGAGCCAGGGACCCAAAAAGACTTCAGTAACCTGATCAAGGAGGCTGGTTCTGTTCTGGGGATGACTGCCGAACCTCTGGAGATGATTACTGCTATCATTATCATTACTATCAATATCTGAACCATTTTTCATCCAGCCTATAGCAACACTACCTTTACTTGTCTGTCCTTCTGTGTAGGCTGCCTCCCCCTGCTCCCTCTGCTCTCTCTTTCCTTCTCTCCCTCTCTCTCTCTTGGCCTCTCTCTCTCTCTCTCTCTCTCTCTTTCTCTCTCATCCCCAACCGTTCGAGGCAGATGGCCAGGTACAGAAAATGATTCAATATTCAATTAAATGAAAATTTTGCTGACAAAAGTGTGAAAGTGATAGTACATTTTGTGCCCTTATGATCAGAAACAAACCCTTTAGTGAGATTATAAGGTAAAAATAGGCTCCAAAGAGGAAAATGATCAAAACGGTCCCAATAGTCCTACTGAAGGACAGAACAGACAAAGATGAAGCAGTTATAGGGCGCTATAGAGCAATACATCAGAAATAAATCCATAGCATCTTATACAAACTAACTTTGGACTTGGCAAATGAGAGCTCAAATAGTGAGGCTTATGGACACGTACCAAGATTAAAAATGACTGCATAGGCCTGACAGTGATGCTCAGCGTGATGGTATGGCGGGCTAAATGCTTATTATTAGGAGACGACATTTATAAAAAGCACCGTTAATGCCTGTGCAAGTACTGATTGACAAGGTGACTCCAAACCTTTGGAAAAGTGACAAAAGAGATACTAAGTAGGGATGGGACGGTTTCTGAAAACCGTCTGAACCGTTGGGTTGGACTGTCTCGGTTCGATTCGCATATGTTGCGTTCGGTTCATGCGCTGCTCCTTTTTCTCAAAGGGAAGCGTGTACACTCCAGACCAGAAGATGGCGCTACTGCGCCCAAAGCCAACCACCAGTAGGAAACAAGAAGAAGAAGCGAAGCAGAGTAGCCGATAAAAATCTGACGCGCCAGCAGCAGTTTCTAGGTCTGCTGTATGGACCAGTTTGCATTTAGAGTGAAGCACATGTTGGAATTAGCACCGTTTCCTCGCTTGCAATGCCAGAATCTCACCTACTTTTAACCCAAGACTGTCACAATAATGTATCAAATGTCAGACTGCTTTTTTCTTTCAGTTTTAACCTGACTATACAAGACATAATGGATTTTCCTAACGATCAACATATGCCGAACCGAACCGAAAACCCTGACCACGAAACCGTGAATCGAACCGAACGGTGGATTTTGTGAACCGTCCCACCCCTAATACTAAGTACTAAGTTCATTGTGCTACTATGGGTTTACGGAGGCTCAGAAAGGACATGCTTCACATTTGTGTTTTCACATTGTTATTACAGCACAGTACCACAATGAAAAACATAAGACAAAGTTCAGGAAAATGCTTCAGCAGCTATGCAGTCTTGTAGTTAACCGGGCAGTGGTACAATCTAACTACTCACTTTGCTATTGTCTCTCAAGGCTTAACTTGTATGGAGTCCTTACCTCATGCCTTCTGTGGATTTATTCTGATAGTTGCAGTAGAGCTGTGGTGTGCCCAACATTGCCTCGGTGAATACAGCTAGGAAGCCCAGGGTCTCCACAAACAGCATGGAGTCCAAGAGGAGGTAGGTCATGTAGGCCGCCACCGCAGTGAAGGCCAGCACGCACTGCACGTAGTCCGCGAAGCGACTCCATAACCAGAAGTAGTTCCAGTCAAAGTCTAAAGAGGAATGGTATCGGTAAACCACAAATTAGACCAAATGAATTACTAAAAGGTTCTACAGGAAAACGTAGGTACAACCAGCAGAGAGACAGGAGTATGATTTAGAGAGTTACAGTTCCTCCTCCTGGCCCTTTTAGAGGTATCAAGTTGCAGCTTGGTGCTGGGACCGGGACATCTTTGTGTCGAGTGTTTGTGTGTTCTCCCTGTGTCTCCGTGGGTTCTCTCCGGGAACCCTTGCTTCCTCCCACCATCATGTTATATTGAGTGGAAACTCCAAAAATTGCCCTGCAGGAGTGAATGTGAGTGTGTGGTTGTTTGTCTCAGTGTGGCCCTGCAATAACTTATCCAAGGTGTACCCTGCCTCTCGCTCACCGTCAGCTGGGGTAGGCTCTGCTCGTATAGGATGGATGGAAGTGTCAAAGGCCATCTGGCTAACTAGTATTTCTGGGCAAACTAGCGCTTATAGGTATCCAAGGCCGTAAGGAAGCATTGGTCACTTCCAACCAAAACCAATCCCGGCTTAAAGCCCCCGTGGAACACTACATTAAGGATTTACCTCAGGACATGTCTACAGAAAGATCTGACCTGATAAAGTGTGTTGAATATTCACTGCAGTGAGGACAGATCACCTGCCACTTGACCCAGGCGACACATTGGTATAAACTCTGCAAAAGACAGTTTTATTCTGTTTCACTACGGGATTAGATTTCAATTGAAAGAGAGCCCACACTCCAATCCAAGGAAGCTATGTCTCACAGAGACAGCACCCGTATACTATTGCTAACAGAATAGTTGTTCAGCAGTTTGGTTCTTGATGCTAATTTAGTTACCCCTCAACAGATAGATGTCTACAGTTTATTCTTTAAAAAAAGGGAAACTTGACACTTTCAACTACAAAAATAGGGCCGAAGGGGAAGAAATTAGATTGTGCATTCATTTCTGAGTGTTCAATTAGGTGAAAAATGTCTTAAGATAATTTGGTTTAGTTTCAATTCATTCATCAGTTTGTAGCAGTTAAGATGATATTTCTTTCCACCTGTTACTTCAGATTTTGGCACCACATGAAAGAACTGGAGGTTAATAACAAAACATACGCCGCTGTAGTTACAGGGTAATAAGTGTCAAAGCATTTTTGTGCGCCATATCCATTGCCACGTCTCATTTTCCAGAAATAAAACTATGCTGGATGCATCTGTTTATTGAAAGAGACAATAATGTGTTACTGTGAAATGCTTTAACCACCTTCACGTGTGAGCTGAGAATTTTCACACCACTCCCACAATCCCTTTCACATACCAAAAACACACACAGACACACACACAATATGTTACTGCTACAAATATCTGTGCAGTGCTCCTTTTGGACTACTTTTAAAACAATTCCCTTCAAGGTCGGAGACGGAGGAGGATTTCTACAGAGTGAAGGTGATATAAAGCCCAGAAGGAGTGGGAAAGTCGGCCAAGGTTGTGTTATTTGGATGGAAATGTAGACATTGATGAATGATTTATGTCCTGTTATCAGTCCCAACACCTCTTATGCGCATTCTTTCTCCAAGGATATCGTTAGATAAAGATTATAAGCACGGCCTCATGGAATTGCCAATATTCCAAACGTTCTAACAATGTGTCGAGGTTGCAACGTGTCGATTGCCCCAGGCTTCAACGAGAGGAACCTGCAACTGTATGAAACATAAGACGATAATACCAAAACTTACTTCGACTGCCTTCCCTATGCAGCATATACTTTAGCTGTAGGAACAGCTCAAATATGGCTGCTGGTTTCAGTGGAGAAGAGTTAACTAAGATAATCTAAATATGGCTAAGACCAAAAGGGCTATGATGTATCTTCAAAAGAAATTTTTACAATAGTTAAATGCAATATAGCGTACTTGCTTAAGATGAGGCTTACTATATTTTGAGGGAAGAAGCTCACTGTACAGGCCTCTAGGGAAGTGCCCATAACAGAGTTTAAAAAAAAGAAAATAACACAGACCACCGACTATTGTTTGTTTTAACCATCATCGCAAACTTATTTTCTTTACACTTGATCAAATGAGATATTAAAGACCACAGAGGCTTATGAAATTTGACGACACAAACGGTGACTGACATTTAGATGACATTTCTAAAGAAAAACTGCTCAGCAGCCACGTTTGTTCTTGTCTGTCCAATTCTGAGCCAATCCAATTATTCCTTTAGAAAGACAAGATAACCGTATCCCAATAATTAAACCAAATAATGAGTTATTTAAATCAAGTAGTATCCTTCCCCTTTATAATTTACAATGCAAACTCATTCAAGTATCTGGAATTGAAAGTACAATTGAAAGCAATACAAGCAGAAAGCAAAAAATAACTTTGATTTCTTCGTTTTTTTCACAAAAAAGGTACACATGGAAAAGTATTACATGGGGTGAACACCAAGAAAGTCCACTTAGAGCTGTAATATATACACTGTAAAGCAGCATGTATACTGTAGCTGCCTGGTGAGCAGCCACGCTTGCAGCAGAGTATTGTAAATGTGGGCCAGCTTAGCCCCATTCTGCTGCTGCCTGATAACAGAGAAACACAGCAGGAAACTATCAAGAGTAGCATTCAAAGCCAAAGTGGCTGCTAAAGGCATGCACAACAACATCCTTAATACAAAAGGAACATATAATACGCCACACGTACAGCTCCAAGTCATGATCCCTGTAGTTATACGGTCTAACAAACATGCATATTAATGGGAAAATGTACGGAAACAACTGCACTGTTAGCTTTGCTAGCTTGTAAGCTAGCTGACAGCTCATTCTGCTGACTTAAAAGCAGAATTTTTCACTTGAAGAAGTCGATTGTCAAGTCATTTGACTCCCTGCCTGGCCAAACAGCTACCAGCAAACGGCAGTCTGCTGTCAGCCCGCTTCAGCCCACCTGGAGCTAGGTAGGAAGTGGGAACTAAGCCCTAGCGAAAATGCAAAAAATACAAGTACTGTCCAGCTGAGCTGAGCCGAACTGCACTGTTAAGGTTCTAGTGGAAATCCCCCTTAACAGTACTTGGCTTTGTTCACTCTTGTTTGTGTTAAGAAATGATAACTGGGGATGTTTGTTGCCCAAGGCAAGAAATTTCCAAGAAAAAAAAGAAAAAAGGGAAACGTAGTGGTACTTTTTCATTTTTGTGCCGTCCAAACTTATTTCAACACTCTTTTATCACACAAACTGACCAGTGCACCTCAGCAACCCTCAGCTTTACGCCCACTCTTGCTGCACCGACGCAGTGCCTAGGAGGGCTTTCCTCTTCCGCCTTAATCCTCTTGCAGTGTGGTTTCAATGATGGCACTGCGTGGGAAGCAGACTGGATTTACAGTGGACTCCCTGTGGTGCTTGTACTTCTTTTTCTTTTTTTTTAAAAGTCCCACACAGCTGCGGCACACTGTGAAATCCATTGAACTAACTTACTACTAACTACTTTGAGAAAAAGCAGGCAGAATGCCTTAAAATTTAGCTCAATTATATATGCTATTGTCTACTTTACAAACAAATGCAACCGACCCCAATTTATGTAGTTTTACACCTAATGTAGCCAGTTTTTAATTACAGTACACCTGTCAAACAAGCTTAATTAGAGTCCATTCACAAATAGACATTGGTGGCTGCAGTGTGTTTAGCCTCAGAGCTCTATGGGCTGCAGTGTATTCAGCTCCCCAGAGACAAGCCTGTTACCAAGCAACATGAAGGGATGGCATTGTACTACATCCTGAGAAGAGGGCTGCATGTTCTGTTTGTATGCATTGTTTATGTAATAAAAAATAAATTAAATCAAATATACACTGTCCACCTTCTCTCTGTGCTGTGCTCTTTAACAACTAATAAAACTGTTGTAAACATCCCAGCTACAACCCTAGAATTCGGAGTCAAATCGTTTGAAATACGAAGTAAGAGTTTTAAAGTTTTTTAGGACACCAGTTCAAAGTCTCAATTAAGTAACTTAAAGTCAGATTGGCTGTAATGGGAAACAAATAAAACAAAGAGACTGGGCACTGCAAAAAAGTTTAGGAGGTCATTGAATGAATCATTTTACCCTAATATACCTTATATATCATGACTTCTTGGACACAAAATTACCCTAAATAGAGCTTAAAAACTTTCTTGGCGCCCTTTAACAATTCAAAAACAGCAACTGAAACCAAACTCCTGGCATAAGAAGGATCACACTTGATTTATTGCATTGATCCCACTGCCATCTTACCCATGGTGAAAAAACGAAGAGTTGATATCTAGCTTTAGCTAATGTTCAATCCAACCCTTTTACTGCAAATTTGAATGTAAGAAGGACATTTCAACATAACCTTAAACTAGCAACAGGAATACTGACAACTCCCACCATTTCACATGTCATTTGAAACAGTTTTCAAAAGACCAGAAGGCTGGACTGCATCCTGCAGCCCTGCAGGCTGTTTCTTACTCTGAAAATATGTATGTGCTTTAGCTTAACTCTCTCCAAACGAAGGAGCTGAGTGAGTGACAGTCGGACACAAACCTTGTCACTAAAGGAGATGACAACATAGAGCTCTACAGGCCTTTTTTCAAGACTAGAAGAAAAAGCAGAACAACACAGAGGAGAGAAATGGCCTCGGTGACACTTTCCGCAGTGTCCAAAGAGCCAATGAAAACACAGGAATTCAGATGTCCCTAATTTAGGAAAGTTGCTATTTAACCAACCTTTTGCAACCTTTGTCTGTAAAGTATGTACATGGTTCAAAAAGAGGTTTTCCTGTTCCCCTCACCAGATCTGTTCAAATACACCGACTGGAACGTTCCAGAAACAAACCGCGATTGACAGCATTCCCATGAGAAAATGGGGGATGTGGATCGAAGCTACGATCCAAAACAGAAAACAAACAGAGGCTCTGAAGTTTACAGTTTCCGCGCCAACACTAATTCATTTTCGTGCTGCTGGATATCCAGGGGAAAAAAATAAAATGAAAAAAAATCCAATCAGTTTTTGCCCTCAGGACCTGAAAATAAATAATTGATTCAAACAGGCATTAAACAAATATAAAACTTTTGAAATAGTCTTTGACTAAAGTTTGCCCTCATCTCCTTCCATTTTCTTAAAAATCCTTCTTCCCACACCCCCACCCCCCACCTGAGCGATCACCAATATTTTGGATTCTGACACTGCCAAATGATCTGATTTTTTTAAATCTCCTTATAGGAGCCCAGCTGGCAGTCCCTCCTAATGAATGAGAATTCCGGTTGTAGTTCTCCTCTCTGGGAACTACAACCGGGACAAACTGGTCTGGCCATTTGCTGAGTGTCTGAACGTTCTTTGGACTGCACGGTAGCTGGCTGTGATCTTAGCCGTCACTTTTACGTCATTAAGCACAAAGGCTCAAGAGAAAATGTTTGCAGCTCGTTCTACAGGTAATAACGCCTTCTTTCGCCAAGAAAGTTCCATTAAAAGTCAATTGCATTATGATTTTGCGTCTAGGTACAAATGTCCTGCTGTTAGATGGAGCCGCCCGGGGACGATAATGACACAGCCTTTGTAAGGACAAAAGAGAGCTATGATTAAGTTGTAGGAAAAGAAGAAGAAAAAAAACATGAAATCAGAGAGATTTGTGGCTGGCTTTGAAGCAAAACCACTTTAGTGTGTTATTGAACTGCTTAAGTCTTGAGCCAAACCTAATTTCTAAAAATTGGGGGGAAAACAAAGTGTAATACAATGCCTTCCACAGTTATTGGCACCCCTGTTTAAGAAGTGGTCGAGGATTTCTTTAAATTCTCTTTGTTTTTTTAAAACAACATGGCACCCTATTGCAAAAAAAGATGTGTGCCAATAATTGTGGGACACAAGATTTCCCTTTTTTTCCCTAAAAGTGTGATTTTACCGTGTACTTACTGACTTTCAGTCCAGGTCATGTGTCTTTTGCCATACCAGTCTTAAAAGGGCTTCCTGACAAACAAACATCCATGGAAACCAGGTCTTGCAATTATATCGATTTTGAAAGACCCTCGAAAAGCCTGGACAACTATTTCTCAAGATTGCGTTTCCCTTGTGTCACTCTCACCCCTGGATCCAGTGAATCTTCGAGTGTGAATGACCCCAGGAGGACACGCAAGGGTTAAAAGGTTGTGGTAATTGCCGGCTGTTTGGACACCAAACCTAATTAAATCAAATGAGAGGGTGTCAAGTACTAAGCAGTCAGTCAACTTGCTTTTCCTGGGTGACCGAAAACCGATAGTGGACAACAAAAAGCTGACACTTGATCTTTCCAGGTGCAGATCAATGGGCTGGCCCAGGGCTGCATTTAAAGAACACGGCTCCCCTCGGATCCACTGGGGCCTGGAGGGCCACGCCGATCATTGATCCCACACAGAAACTTAAGCCTGAGACTGAGCCGGGGACCCACACCCTGGCATGAAAACAGCCTGACCTGCAGGAGGCCAAATAGCCAAAGAAAAGGGCTTTTCAACTGTCCGAAAACACAACAAAGAGGCTAAACTGGCACGCACATTTTGACCTTTTGTGTTCATACGAGTGGGAATAAAACTATTTCTATTGTGTTGAATCTTTGGCATGGTGAGCCAGGTGTGCTTTCACATAGTGGTTTCCTGCAGCCATCTAGTGTTCGCAACCAGAAGAACAGCTCAGCCTCTCAATCTCATGTGACCTAAAGCCGTGTACACCGTTGTGCGGACAATTTTTTTTTCCATTGTTTGCCGTGAGTTTAGTATCAAAGAGCCTTTTTGTGCTTTACATTGTGGAGCAGTGACGCACACATTCTTTTATGGTACATTGTAAATCCAATTCCTGTGCAGCTTTGCTTTGTAAAATCATTAGCAGTTAAGACTCTATAAAGATACGAGCAACATACATTTTCAAACGTTTTTTTTATAGCACTAAACTTTACAATGAGCCGCATGTGGAGCGTCAGCCTACATCTTCAGTGGCTGCATTTGATATAACTATTTCAGTTTCAGTGCTCATGCATAATGAGTGCTAGTTTTGTGAGACTGTTAAATGGAGTCACACTGGGTATGGCCACTGAAGCGACGCGCATCTACAGATTTCACACTCAAGCTCATGTTTTAAGGGTTTTTTGTCATATGAGACAGAAAAAGGCTGCTGTTTGGGATGAACAATAAATCCATAGACAGAATTTACCAGGTTCCACTTTTTGAGGAAATAAGTCTCTTTTCAAACATTCAGCCAAGTGTTTTTTTCTTAAACTATACTAAACAGAGAATAGATCAAAAGATCAATAGATTTTTAAGGTTAAACTATTTCAAGCTGTGGATGAATGTGCACAGTGCTGGGTTCAATGGTTTGAGAAGCATGACAGTGTAAACAAAAAAATTATAAATAAAAACGAAAAACTTATCATTGGGTGTGACTAAAACCATAGTTTTGAAATACGTTGAAAAGTATGAATCCCACCATATTAAACTAAAACTCATGTTTTTGGCTTCTTTTTTCAGTTAAGTCAATCTGTCAGCCACAAACACTAACCTTTTTGGGCAGTCGCTCTGCTCTAATAAAGTCCTGCTTTTATGACAGTTTCAATTGACAAATAAGTCACCATTTAGTTGAAAGGCCACGGATGTTGAACAGGCACACATCATTCATTTAACAACTGTGTCCATGATTTAAAAAGAACCAAAACAAAAACCTTAATGCCTTTATGAGGAATATTGTGGAATTCCTGACGATGGGTGATTTGCTGTGGTGGAACATAGGGGCCTCCTTGAAATCGTTATTAGTTCAGAGTTATTAGCACGGATCAGCCACTGAAAGAAAAAGGTCATTCTGGACATTCCCATAGTGGATAATTACTCGGCATGCAGCAGTGAAAGGGTCAGGTAAACCTATGTAGAAAATCAGAGAAACTGTGACTTAGAACTGCACTGTGAACACAGAATACCTTACATTTGGGGAAACTAGCAGCCAATTTTAGTCAGTTTAGAGGACATGCTCCTGGTTTTTTCTTTCAAAAGTCAGGGACAAAAAAAAAAAGAAAAAGCATGCAAAAATCATTGAAGCTATTTAAGCAAAAGTCAAACTCTACAGGTTGGAAGGATGTGTTAACCAATGTGCACTGAAGGCATCACAGTGGTGTTTCTAAAAGACAAGACGGTGAAATGTTCGATTACTCCAAAACCACATATGCAACAATAGAAAGTACATGCAAGTGAGAGAGGCTCATGCTTCCTCTGAGCATTTGGGAGGCGGTGTTAGCCGTGATGGGTTAGTGTGGGCTATGCTGCACAGGGAGCCAGGCCGGGTGACTGTCATGCACTGAAACACACGCTTGTGGAGGGAGAGGCGGATGAACAATGACCCATGTTTGATGGCAGACACAGCAAGTTCTGTACATACCCAGAAAGAGCCTCTTAGGGATTCTCACCTCCTCGTCCTTACTGTCTGTCGCTACAGACAAAACAAAAATAAAGGAAGGGAAGGGGAAAACATAACAGCTTGGTTTTCTTTCACCGAAACTGAAAGATGATCACTGATGTGTCCAGTGACTGAACTTGAGATTTTAGGCCATGGCGAACATTTAATCCCATAAAGCAGTAGATGAGCAGCTTTTCTACCAGCAGAACGTATATTATCAACTTACTTTAAGTTTTGTTTTACAAATACCTCAGACTCCTTTATCATTATTCAAAATAGTTTTGGTTCACAATGACCCCTTTGGTTCTTTGTAAGCTTTCAATCTTGAGTGGCACAATATGATTTCTGTAGAACTTTAACCTCAAGGTTATCATATTACTGGAAAACAGTATATAAATAAGATTAAAATGTCTATGATTAACTCATTTTAACGAGTTCAATTTTTTCCATTCAAAGGTTAAAGTAACCACTAAAAATAGCTTTTCCTGTTTTCGCAACATCAACTTTCTTCCTCTATAAACATGATAGAGATTCTAATAGAATTGTTTTTGTTTCAGACGTATTCTGGTATTAGCAATGACTTTCAACAAACTTTGAGCCAAAGTTCTCCCAATATGGTTTAACATGATATCTCTGATGCTAAAACAGTGCGTTATGTTACTGATTAACATTTCTCAAAGGACTTTTATTCAATCCACAAACTTCAACAATTCAACACCTTATTTGAAATATTTTGTCAATAAAAAACATAAATGTAAAACAACCATTCACGACAAGGAAAGGACGATAAACATTTGTTTAATCTTTTAAAATTACACCTTAAATCTAGTTAAAATTTTCAGTCAAGGTTGCTAGCTACAGCCAGCTAGCTAAAAGCTGTTACGTGACTTGAATTAGTTTTCCTCCAAAAATTATGCAGGAACATTATAATCTGATGAAACAGCACTGATGAAGTTACACTCAGAGTTTTAAAGGAAAAGCTCTGTCAAAAGAACAAGACAGAAAAGGCCGACAGCCTTTTTGGGGGGTGGGGATTTCAATCAGCAAATTTCAACATTAATATTTTTTCCGGTCATTTTTAATTATCACTGTTATTAGTTTTAGCACGAAAAAATTGCTCAAGTATTGATCTTAAAATGTACTGGCTTGTGGAATTTCTTTTTTGAGTCTTGAATTATGAAAAGTGTCGACTTCTGGCTACCCTCCTTTGAGACATCATCTCAGGACGGCTTTATGACTGATACAAACCACTAATGTTGTTATTTTTCTTTTTTTTTCACTCATATACTTAAACAAGGGGTCATTCATGACTTCAAGTTGACAGAAAACTGAACACAATTAAAGGACATTTTACTGTTGCTTATTTACCGACTTAAACCAGTTGCTGACCAGTGCCTCACTTCCTGGCCAGAGTGAGTATTTCTATGTTCTAACTCATTTGGTTCACATCATCCCCTTAATAGCAGAGCTTCCATTCAGGGCACTTAGCCAGTGTCATTTGACATCCCAATTCTGCACATTAGCTTTCATTATTGAATTTTTCTCCCAGTCTTTTTCCCTCAAACCGCAACAGGAAACAAATCTGAACATCCCGCCATAAGAGGGTAATATAACCAACAGAGAACAAAGGGCCATCCCTGGACCTACTGTAGTGTGGAACAAACAGGATGGATTGCTTCGACTTGGAGGTTACTGAGTAACATTACCCAGGTGAAGAAGGACACTTCAGGTTTTCCTCATTTTAAGGTGGATGAAGACAGATTTGTAAAACCCAGGTCATGGCATTTTGATAGCATGTCTTGGTCATATATTTAGGGCACAAAATAACCTGCAACACTATGGTCAGTAGTTAAGGACACTCTTAAATCCAAGACTTAATCCAAGATTAAAACGTGCAGCATTAAAAAGCATTTTTTTTAGACTGGAGCATGAATCACGCATCTTTCAGCTTATGAAACAGTCCTACATTTAAAAAAAAGGATAAGGTAAATACATTTAAATAATCTTTTAAAACAACTCTAAAGGTAGAATCTATCACATAGCAAATGTTCTTTGTAAAAAAAAAAATTAACAAATGAATTAATAAGGAGTCATTTATCTGGACTGCTTTTCAAAAGTCTCAAGCCACCCTTCATTTCTTTCAACTTTGGGAGGAAAAAGGTTTATAGGAAGAAACGAGAAGATAAATGAAAATAAGAGTCAATATAGTAAAAACATCAGTTTCGGATTGAATCTAACAAACAGAAACTGTTTGGCAAGGTTCATCTTTATCGACACGCCGTGGGTTGGTATTTTTACCAGGAAAATAACCTGAAATCTCCGTTACCTATGAAGGAGCGCCTCTTGGTGTTGAGCTCTGTGGCCGTGCGGACGTTGGTGCACAGGTTCAGCATGGTGAGCATGGTGGCTATCATGATGATGCTCTGCCACAGCAGGGGCGTCTCAAAGTAGTGGCCAAACCTGAGCGGGGAGAGAGGGGCAGAGCCCAGAGTTTAGACTCCCACCCAGACAGTGAGGAGCGTAAAGGAAAAATGGAAGGTGGATTTTTACTCAAAACACTCGGCCTGAGTCTGTACTGTAAACACCATGGTAAATATTTTCTATTTTCTATTAAAATGTTCTATTTTGTGTTGTTTGGTCTTCCTGCCTCAGGACGACAGATGTAAACTGGCAACTATGCTATAATCTGGCTCATTTACAATCTGTATGAGATTGTTCATTAATGTGCACTGTCCTGATTGAAGAAATAAATAAACTTTATGAATAAATCAAAGAAAATGTGTAGGATGGATCTTTGTGGAGTTTGGTCCACACATTTGAGACGCTGGCCTGATACCTGAAGAGGATCCGCAGGATGTTTGCCACCAGCAGGACCAGGCACACGTAGGTGGAGAAGCCCTCTGCGTTCTGGGTCCGGCGGATGTCCCTGTACTGGGGGATGTAGGGAACCACCCCCCCGAACACCATGGCCCCAGCAGCGACCCACGACACCAGCGCGTTAAACACCGACACTATCTGGTCGAACAGCTCATCCTCCATGGTCAGGGCCAGCGTCAACTGGCCGTCGCTGGCCTCTTCTCCGACTATTATAGATGGGCTCTCCTCCTCTTGCTCCTCGCGCTGACTCTGGGAACGTGGGAATAATAACATCCAAATTCCCTACGCATAACTGTGGGTCGTTAGCGCGGAGCGCGCAAGGCAGGAGCTAAAGCCACGCCATCACAAGCAGAGCCGGAGGGTGATGTTCCAGGGCCAGCCTAGAAGAGTCAACAAACGGCACATGAACATGAGAACCACTGTACGGAAGCGAAGGTGGAGTTGCCTCTAATGGAGACAAGTTAGCCGAGCCGCTCACCGCGTCCGCTGTCACTGCTGCTACGCTCGAGCTGATGCTAGCGCGCGCGCTCTGGGACAAAACTCATCACAGGAGAGCCCAAAGGGCTCCCGAACCCCACCGAAAAGTCATTCACAGCAAAGGAAACTAATACGTAAAATGCCTTTTTTTTTGTTTTCAAAGGTCCCCCCGCACTATATCCGCATCACCGCCGAACAGCCCAACCGGCCAGTGAGTGCTTTATTTCCCACACTTCCTCAAACGTCAAACGTCACGAGCTCAAACAGAGATGTTCGACACTGGGAAGATGGTTAACCCACCACCGAACGCCAGTTTAACTCTCGACAAAGTTCAATTTAATCCTCCACTGTTCGCATTGTAGGTTACCCACTGATATTTAAACAATTACAAAATATATATAGTTTTGTAAGTGTTTATTTAGTATTTTCCCTCTCCAATAACTTTTAAAAAATGTCAGAGCAACTCTGTATTCGGGAATAATTGTTAAATACCATCCAATTAAATGCTTCTGTTGCATATTTTCAAAGCTGGAGCATAGTTAGAAGAATGTTAGAGTAGTTAAAAGATATATTATTAGTCATATGAAAAATGTTCTTTTTCGTGAGAAAAATTAAGGCGTTTTGAATGGAAGCAAGTTCAACAATGGAGCTGGCGCCTTGTGGTCGTGAACGGTACTGCAGGGCTTAATTTAGGCGCGATTTTATGCATTAGACTTTAAAATAGAGGTCATTCCTCGTTCACTAAACGAGGTAAACAAGTCACACCTAATTTTCTTTACACAGCGTGTCAGGCTCTCGCTTAAAGTTGACACCACGTCGTGATATGAGTATCCACTTATTCTCATTATAAAAATCGAATCTGAGGATGGTGTTATACTTCCAGGAGATGAAAGTCTTGTCCTGTTCACTGCTCCTACCAACTGACCCAAAAACCTACTGAATGTCACAATTAATTTAATTTAAAAAAGCAAAATGGACATTCAATGCCGCAGCTCCCTGATTTATGTTCTAAATTCTCATCCCACTGACTAAACTTTGTCAATTAGAGAGGCCAAGACAATGGCTCGTACTTTTAAAATGTTTCTGAATGTTTTTTTTCCTATTCCTTGTGATAGAGCTGATTTACACCCACAATGAGGAGGAGACACCTTTAAGGAGATCACATGTCATCAATGTAAGAAAAGCTGATTGACTGTTTTACCACTTAGCAGTCAGGTGAGGACCACATATCACACAGAAGCGTTTGAGTTGTCCTCGGAAAGTAATCCAACATGTACCTGTGACTGTTAAGCATGTGGGTAGTGCAGGCAGATGGAGGTTTCTTTATTCCTGCAGGATCATTTTTATAGAGTTATATTTGATTAAAAACAAAGGAAGGCAACAAAAAAAAAATGTTGGTGCCCTGTTCAGTTTTTATCAGTAATCTTTAATAAAGGGACATGCTCAGCCCCCTTGGATGAGTGCAGAGGCAGGAAACGGTCTGCTGAGGGCTGGCATTTGTTATGTAAGGGTCTCTGACAGCTGAATATCTTGCTCTTTCAGTTCTCAGTCCCAATGCTTTCTACATCTTCAATATTTCATGTATTCTGGTTATTCAGGGCTCATTTTGTGCTTACAGCATGGGACATTTTAACAGGCCTCTCTAGTTATGTCACACACCATGAATTCATCACATTCAGCCAAAGGGAACGCAGACAGATAAAATCCGGATTATGAAGATTCATGAAGGCTTAATGAAAATTATGTAACCTGTGTTACGGAGGGCCTCTCATCTCTCATCTGACACAGCCACTGAGGATACGGGGTTATGTAAAAAGCAAGGTTTCACAATCAGGGCTCATTCCTTTTGATTTCCGGCACAGAAAGTCAACTGTGACCTCATCTGTATGAACAGTTCACAAAGAGTTAATAAAGGACTATTCCCCATATGCAACCGTGCATACACGGCATTGCGGATGCCAAAGTCACAGCAGTAAAAGCCAACCGACACGACACCGGAAATCAGACAGCTAATGCTTTCACAATAAAGGGATAAACGTTCAACTAACCCATTTAAGTGATGCCTATTTTTTCTTTTTTATACATTGCTACCATGGAAGCCCTGATTGCCTGATGTCCAAGTAACTAATTCACTCTTCCAGCTACTTGATAGCATATAAACCCACAAAATGTCTGGCGTTCACCTGATTTCAAATTAAATGGTAATGTTACATACTAAAGAGAACCCATTCATGCCAATGTTTAAATAGTTTCTTAAGAGTTAAAAACACAGATAACTTGATGAGTTGGCTAAAACTTGCATAAACTGACAAACGCAGTTTACGAGACGTGACCCTTATTTTGAAGCCCTAAGCGGAAGTGGTTGTTTTCAAAGCGTCGTCTGATTATTCTGCAAAGTTACTGGAGTCACAGAGGACGTCACTTAGAGTCAGTTGTGATTTTCAACGTCTCTATCCCACCGCCGTTTAACCCAAAAAACAACAACAGGAGCAGTTCACAGCCAGTGTTTGTGAGGTCACCGGTCACGTGTGTGTGTTTTAATAAAAAGGGAGAGGGAAGATGTCACAGACGGACTGTAAAGCTGCCCGGGACATGACCGAAGCGGTGAGTTTGCGGGACGCGAGTCTCAGGGTTTCTACAGGATGAAGGAACCGCCCTGGACGTTTTCTAACCGGCTGCTGTCCTTTCCAGATGGACACTACCATGCAGCGGCTCCGGGGGAGATTCCAGGCCATGTCCGAGCAGCTGCAGTCCCAGAATATCCTTTTTAAGGCGTGCCCCGAAAGAATCTAAACCTCTAAAGAGATTTTTCTCACGGTCAGAATGAACACACCCAGAAATTGCAACTCCTCCAAAGTTGTGTATGCAATTAAAGGAGACGACCCCTTAAACAGTTAAACTTCCATTTGCTTCAGAAGTTGAAGCTAACGCCAGCTGTGTGGGATCTTTGTCCACACTGGAGAGGAAGTGCATTTGACAGTGTTGACATCTCTGCATGTATACACACACTGGATGGTTCAGAAACACTGTTGTTATTGTACCCAGACTTCATGCTATGGACAGAGCAGTTTTACACCATTTTTATGCTATTTTTTAACTGTTAGAATATCGTCATTTTATAGGAAATCAACCCAAACTGAAACTTAGGGCAAAGTGGAGAGAGTTTTTTTAGGCTATGCCTCTTTGTGTTTTGTGTTTTCTTTTCCTCTGAAAACCAAATCTCCACTCCGCAGTTTCACTTGAATCGTTGAATAGTAGATTAATTTCAGTGAGTATTTAAAGATAAGAAACAGTTCTTCCCATAAAGAGGCGAGAGGACCATCTGTTAATCAGATAATTAAACCTTCACAAAGAGCAAAACATCTGAAACAAGTCAAGACCCATAACAGTAACAGTGCCTCACACCAGCTCATAGCTTTGTAAAATGCTGTCAGATAGCTGGGTAGAGAAGCACTGAGCTGTTAAAGATGGCTGGCCTTCAATGTAGCTCGTGACTGTTCAAATAAAAAGTTTACCAACGCTTATTTAAATGAAGTATTACCGACTATCCATTACTGGCTGTGTTGTCAGGCTGTTGCTGGTATGTCTGGAAAACCCATTTCTATGCTGGCCAAGGGTTATGCACTTTAAGGGCTCCCCACTCTTATTAATGCAGAAACTGTGAATTAATAACTAATCTAATATATCTAATATGAGAATTCTGGTTATAGTTTATTTTTAATTTCTTTTCAAACAAGCCAGGCTGTGAAAGTGTGACAACAGCTGGAACCAGGTATAGTTTATTCAAATAAATGCTTATTAACCACTTCTAACAAGAATGAACATTTAACAAATAATTTAGAGTAATTGGAACATTGCACTTTATTAAGAGGTCAGACAAGCATATTTGATTGAGTGTTCGTCTCCTTTTTTTTTTTAAGCGTCTCGTTCTCACGATGAGAGAAAAAAAAAAAAACGGCAGAACTTTTCTTCTTCTTTTTTCCTCCAGTTAAAACACTAAATGTCCCGTTATTTATTCAAGCTGTAAATTGACTAACTTTTCCTCTTACCTGTAACCATCGGTATTATAACGCTGGAAGAGTTTCTTAACCCATGACTCATCCAGTCAGGTGACTGCTTGGCCAATCAGCTTGTAGTTGGCTGTAGTTGGCTTGACTTGGCTCGCCAAATGGAAATGTATAAAAAACAAAACAAAACCTAAGCACTTTCAAACAGCAAGGCGGCATCTGACAACCACTTCTAGTAGTGGTGTTTTTTTTGTTTTTTTTGTTACTGAGGCTCTTCTTCCCAACAGGCAAAAGTTGTTTTGCTGCTGTTATGTTTCTCTCAATAGCATGTTGGCCTCAAACCCACCATCTCCTAAATCCCTGCCTCGTCTGCTTAAAGAACAGGGTGCAGCTGAGCCACATGGGGACCTTTTGGTCTGGAGCCTGAAAGGACTGGTGACATGATGAGAAATGAAATTTGCGTCTCCTATAATGTTGCCATGTTCAGATTTTCTTATCTCCTGAACTCGATCAGATGGGGACCCGCATCGTTGACCTGGAGAAGAACGTGTCTGAGCTGATGACTCAGGCGGGGACAGAGGAGCAGCCCAGCTCAGAGTGAGGGCCGTCCCACAGTGTGTCCACACAGTGTGTCCAGCTCAGAGTGAGGGCAGCCCCACAGTGTGTCCACACAGTGTGTCCAGCTCAGAGTGAGGGCCGTCCCACAGTAGAAGGCCCTAACCCTGAGGACTATGTTCTGGTCTGGAACTGTGCTCTCACTTCACTGATGACCAGTCGGCTCTCAGAGGCCCCGTTTCAGGATTTAGTCTCTGAACTTTTAAAGATAAGGGAAATGTCCTTGTTTTCCCAGGTGCTACCATGCAGCTATCTTTTGTTTCCAAAGCATATCCAATCAGATCACTGCTGAAAAACCAGAGGCCAATGGGCTTCATGTGGAGACGAATTGCAAAAAGTTCTTCTGTTCTGCTTTTAATGTTTCATAAGAAAAGAAAAACTATTCCCCCCCTCAAGGCATAACAGACTCATTGTTAGCATCTCGTACTTCATTATCCGGCCATCTGTAAAACACGTCTCAATGTTTTACTTTATCTATGCTCTGTTTTCTTAAGTCTAAAAGCTGTCTAATATCTCTTCAGGGTTTCAACGATTATGTTAACTTGCATCCAGCAGTGTAGTTTACACCAAGCTCATTTAAAGCGTCAGTTATAAATTAAACTCCTTTTGAAATACTTTGGATTGAATACAAGGCATTTAGCTTTTTATGATGAATCATTAAGTAAACTCACGGTTTGTTAATGTTCAAAATGCACCTTTTTTACACACTGTTGTTTACTGGTACACTGCCAACTTTGGTGCACGCTTAATGTAGAGAAAGGAGGATTACCTGATGTTGTCACAGTCCACAGGGATCAGAATTGGGTTTAGAATCACACCCCTTATTTGGCCTAGACTTTTGTTTTCTGATACACTTGACAAGATATCCCACACAAACACATTCAATTCAATTCAATTTTATTTATATAGCGCCACATCCCAACAGCAGTTATCTCCCAGCGCTCTCCAGACTCTAAAACATCTGCCTCGGCCTCTCACCATTTACTGATGTTGCCGTTATGTGATTTGAGATAGACATAATCCTTCAGTTAGTAGGAGAATTTCTAAGAGGTTTCTGTAACACGTTATCTTTGTTATGATGCCACCAAAGTCTTCTATTATTCAGCCTTTAATTAGTCAGCTGTCTTTGTTCTGGTAAACACGTTCCGGTGCAAATCCAGTCTTCCACATAAATATTGTCTAACGATCCGGACTGTGTGAGCAATGAGCTTAAAGGTGTCTCAGTGAGTGACCGTCACACATGTTTAAAACTAGCAGAGTTACTTGCACAGACATGGATTTTGCTTTCTAGAATGGGGATGTTGTCACTAAGGTTACAGGTTAAGGTTTCAGGTTCTGAAAATGCTGGAACTTCAATTAACTGGGAACTCATCTACACTTTTTACAAATATAAAGATATGCAAAAAGATGGGCCGTTGGAACATGCTCTGCAGATTTGAGCAGAGCGTCAGATGATCATATAGACCTGTATTTTGAAAGTCTGATTTTGGTTGGACATTAAGTAGTTCATGTTCAGCTAACAGAGAGAAAGCCTGAATATTTTAAAGACACTTCATAGTATGCTCATTTTGTTCTGTTGTTGACTCTGTGTAATAGGAAGAATTGAAATGTAAAATGTTTGGGAGAATGAGCAGTTGCGAGAATCTATGTATCCAAAGCTTAATATATATTTATATCATATCTACTCCACTCTCATTTTTCATCGTTTTGTTGAGAAGTCTTTTTTTCCCAATGAACCAAAGATGACAATAAAAAAATCAAAGTAGAGAATGTAAATTCTATCAGATTGTTCATCATGAATTCTAAATTCTTTCAGTTAGAAATATATGGAAAACACTTTATCGGTTCATATGATTTTCTGTGATGATTTTGGTGCTGTTTTTACACTAAATGTTTATGTTTCTGCATTTTGCAGATGCTTTTTATCCAAAGTGCATTAAGTGCATTGCGTTAATGCAAATACAACATTCCAGTTGCATCGAACTAACAATAAGCTACATTGAAGGAAATCACCAGCCTGACTCTGAGAGGCAGCAGGGGAGAGAGTTAAGTACAGAAAGATTGGGAGAGGGGGTGGGGAGGTACAGGGTAAAGAGTTAGGGGAGGAGCTTGTCAGCTTTTTAAAGTGGATGAGAACACATAATGGTAGCATGGGTTATGAATAAAGGGGCTTTAACTGAGTCGTGCGGTTACAAAGTTTATTAAGATTTCAAGACGAATTGCCTTTTTTTGTGCTCCTTTCTTTCCTTTCGAGGTATCTGCCATCACCCTAAGGACCTTCTGCGTGCAGCTATATTTTGTTTCCAAAGCACATCTTATCAGATCACTGCTGAAAAACCAGAGGCCAACGGGCTTCACGTGGAGAGGAATGGCAAAAAGTTATTCTGTTCTGCTTTTTATGTCTCGCAAGAAAAGAAAAAAGTTTTTTTCCCCCTCAAGGCATAACAGACTCATTGTTATCGTCTCGAACTTCATTATCTGGTACCACTGCACAACACGTCTCAATGTTCTACTTTATCTAGGCCTTGTTTTATAAAGTCTAAAAGCCGTTAATGTCCAGCTTTTAGAGCAAACGTTTGCACCATCAGATTTCCATACACACATATTGAATTTGTTACCACTGGTAAGTGTAAAAGGGAAGTCAGAGTTCATGGTCAACAAGAGGAGAGAGGTTGTTCTAAAATTAAAGCACTGACCCCCTCTAGTGGTCAAATGATATACTCACAGTGTCAGCCTGTTGCTGACCGTGGTGCTGAAATCTTCTGGGACCAACTTCTTTTTGGCCACGTATTTGTGTTAATTAATCGTAAAATGAAACAGGTGGACAGAGTCAGCAGAAACAGGTCTTATAAAAAAGATTAGTCAGGAGCCAAGAACCTGAAGGGATTCAAGAGAGATTGTCTGACAGCCAACCCTATTAAAAGGTGCAGTAGATAATATTATTAATGTTAACAATTAATATATGTTAACATTTTTACAAAATCTGTTTTCTTGCTGTTGTTTTTGTAACCCAGTTGACAATATATATAAATAATATATATATATATAAAATATAAAAAAAATACATATAAAACTCACAATATATGGAGAAAATGAGGGATGAATGGGGATTTTTGTTTGAGCTTTTTGCAGCTTTTATTGTCTATTCTCCGTCCTCACAAAATTCAAGGCAAATGATGAAAACCCAGAACTCACTTTCAGCAGTGTGAAACAGAGTCAAGGAGTGCTTCCATCTGAGCCACCCAGCCGGGGGTAGAAAGCAGACCAGAGGAAACAACAGAACAGCAGCTCAAGGGTTCCTGCTGAGCTGTGGGCTCCTTTTCTCCCTGTGTGTCACATGTACGCACGGAGAGACGCCAGCATTAGGAGGAGAGATGCATCATGGGAGACCCCCAGTTGCCTGGGTATATAAAAAAAACTAGGGGATGATTCAGGGTCACCTGAAATGTATCGAAGATATAATGCAGCATCCGTGGTCGACCTCAGCCATCCGCGCTGAAGCACGGGTTAAAAAAACAAAGATTTAATGGAAAAATAACTGTCCACATGCTGCTACTTTACCCGGTGCCTGGCGGTGCAGTGCTGCTGGGGATATGGGGCTGCTGCACATGCATTTCTGTAGCAGCAGATGGCCCTGTTTGTCTATCCCTGCCTCCACAGCACCGTCCAGCAGGCAGCAGCCGGACACACACACACACACACACACACACACACACACACACACACGCTCAGTAACAGAGGAACCCGCCGCCGTGCACGGCGGGGTGTGTGCACGAGCGCGCTTCAAACCCTGACCGGCCTCACGGTGACGCCCAGCCGAGCCTGAGTGCAGCAACAAATGATGGGCAGGTTGCCGTGGCAACCGGCGTTTGAGTACACACTTGTTGTGGTGCGCGTGTGGCTATGTGCGCCGGGAGGACGGTCAAGAAAGCAGAGCCAGGAGGGCGGGGGGGGGGGGGGG
>CAJRST010005557.1:628394-697283 GCA_907169785.1 Menidia menidia | reverse complement strand
GGGGGGGGCTGGGACTCTAGTGGCTGTCTGCGTGCATGGAACTCTGCACAGTACGGGCACAAGCACTTCAAAGAGTGTGTGTCACCACTGTCCCGCCCCCCCCCCCCCCCACCCACACACACTCCAAAATGCTGTATTCACACACTTCACTTACAAGGTGAAGCACAAGTAAATGTCAATAGTCTAAAGAGCTTTCCCCTGTTCTCTCAAGGCTTAACTGCCACAAACACTTTCTACCTGTGTGTGTGTGTCTGTGCGTGCGTGTGTGTGTGTGTGTGCCTGAAAGAGGGTTTCCTTTCTTAGTGCTGCAAATGTACTTTCAGGGATGAAAACCCTTAACCCCAGTCATGTCTGTGTGGGCTGAAGGGGATCTGAGATGCTGAGGGCTGCCCCCCTCCTTTTTCCCCCTCTCTCTTCTCAGTCTCCCTCATGGTTCGCTTTCACTACTCTGTGTTCTTGTGTCCGTCAGGGTCGAAAAACACTTTTGTTTTCTGTCGAAGAGCGGCGACACTCGATGAAGCAGCAAGAAAATCTCTTTCATTTGGGCCTCCATATTCTGCCTCAGTAATGAAGATATTCCACAAACTACAAATGTGGAGGATTTCAACTGGGATTGTGGAGGTGCCGGTCCAGGGCTGGACAGACTCGACCTCAGAAACAGGCTTAAGGAGCTGAGCTCTGTCTGCGCCCGTCCTCCAGATTCCATTAGAATGTGGAGGACAGTCAGAGAGAGGCACATTTGCCGCGCTGACGTCAGTGTCAGCACCTCACAGCCAGTGAAGGAGACTCTGGAGGAGGCTCCAGCCAGAGGAACATCCTGTCACAGACAGGGCTGTTACCTTCATAATGTGAACCCTCCACACTAATCACCTCCTTGTTACCGAGCGTTAGAATTAGAACCCGTGACACATCGCAGTGCGTTTAGAAAAACGTGTACAACACCAACAAAGCAAAGCTGCAGAAACACGCCGTGAAAACAAATTACACCCAGAAGTGAAGCAGCTTTTCTTTTTGTTTTCATCATCTCCTCATTTGTTTCTAGGCTCTTGTTTTGCTTGTGTTCCTTGTTTTCATCCCTGAATTATATTATTAGTCATAGTTTCCTGCTTTTGCAGTAATTAGCTTCCCTGCCACATGTCTCAATTATCCTCAGCTCTGATCACTTACCAGTGGATCCTGCTTTGCTTCTAAGCCTTCGTTTGCCTTCAGTCCTGGCTGGATCCTTGGGGTGGAGGAAAACACCTTGGAATAAGCTCTTTATGTTATTGTCTGCCACCGGTGGAAAACATCCACTCAAGCCCTGTGACCTCATCCCAGCAAGTTCACCTCAGGATCACTTTATGTTTTGCTCAGACGAACTGCCAAAACAACTACGTCTCAAAAGTTAGATCTAAATCTGACCAAACCTCTAAACAGCTGCGGCAATGCAAGCATGTCCCCCCCCCACATTCTGGAGCAAAAATAGCTGGAAAGCTTTAGCATGATTTAAAAAAATAAATAAATAAATAAATCAGACATTAGACAATGCTGCAAAAAGACTTTCAAAGGGATTTTTATCAACGAATGAAAGTTCAACAATGATTTAAAAGACTGAAAACATCAGACAGGAAAGTATTACTAATTTCATGCATTAATCATGATCATTTCAGTCTGGATTTTTTCCCCAAAGTGTTTTCGATTTTTTCATGATGCACCAGTTTCCACTTTTGTGTCCTACACGCATTTAGAACATAAAAACCCAGACATGCACAAGAAAATGGCTTTTTAATAGTTGTCCAGTGGAATGATCGCTATGCATGAAAAAGCTAATTTATTATTTCAAAAGCTAATTCTACAATCATGGGATGTTTTTAAGACAGTGCCTCTGCATTTTGGCTTTTAGTAAGACAAACAATCATGAGGTGAAATGGATCATGCTGTATTGTTCAGTCAGATAGTGCTGACCTCATCCTTTGTGGAACAGAGGAATCCTCACACCCTGATACTTACAGCCTTATTCTTAAAAGATGGGGCCTTTTTTTTTAACACGACGGCAGGCTTTGCTGAATCATTTGGCAAACCATTTAAAGTGAGCGTACCCACTTGGGGAGTGTTCATGTGCTGGCTCTTTGCTTTTCTTCAGTGGAAAAATGGACATCTTTGCAGAGCACAGCGTCTGAATGTGGCACACAGACTCCCGCTGCCAGAGACGTCTCCCGAGCCCGTAGCCCTGCAACGAGAACATAGGGAGGTCTTAGACAGTGGGATAAATGGATGTAAGTCCCTCTCCTACGATGCACAAACAGGGAGCGGCGCGCTGGTGCATACAGGGGACACCTGTGTGCTGCCTGCTGCCCGCAGCCCTTTGATTCCTGCTGCGCTTTAATCTGCACTGTGCCTTTGCCCGCCTTTGAAGTGAAAATCCCCGTCACCCTCGCCTCTCCATCGCACTCATTCAATCTCTACAATACACACACAGAAAGACAAATGACCACCTGCTATCTTTGTGGTAGTAAACTCAGACCCACAGCTCATCTAAGAGCCAAACTCTCATTCATTTATTTTATTCTGCCTGTGGCCACGCGTGCCTAAATTTATCCCAGCAGTTATATTAGGGTCTCTGGAACATATGTCATGCTGTCTGCTGTAATACATTTATAGCTACAGAAATAGAAACTAATGTCAACTTTGGTTGGCCACAAAAGACTTTTTGTGTCTGGAATAACGAACAGCCAGCCATTTGGATAAAGAGCTGAAGACAAGGAGAAGGAACAAAGACATTTTCCCTTTTATCATCTGATTGATTGGTTGCTTCCCAACCAATCAATCAATCAATCTTATTGAATTCTATTCCTTTTTTTTTTTATGTTATACCTTTAAAACAAATAAGAAAACAGTCAGGAAAATGTATTCTTTGCAAAAAAACATATTGAAGACATGGCAACTACAAAAACAAAAATAATGTAAGGCTGGTGAGATCCAAAATAAAATGGGCAAATCATAATCTAGAGTTTTTAGAAATGGATAGAGGGAAGGAGTTAAGTCTGAGTGACCACCGGTTGGCTGATAAGACATGGGTTTTAGAGCAGATCAAAGGGGGAAAGCAAACATTTTTCTGATATCTGCCCAAAGCCTTGGAATATAGACTGCAATTTTATTTTTTAATATGAAGAAAATATACAAAATGTTCCATAAGATGGTAGTTCACGTATTTATGACTTGTGGAAATGTAAATGAAACCCAACACAAAAGAGAAAAACACTGTCAGTGTCACAGAAAGTGTGATATTGACATTTGGATTAAACCAACAGTTAAAATTTTTTTTCAAACATAAGTCCATTAGCTAAGGTTTGAGGTGTTGTTTTAAGCTGCCTTTCCAGCCGAAGGCCAAAAACTAGCTGTAGTTCGGTAGGTCTCAATCTTGAAAATGGTGGAGGGTTCCAAAGCTTTGGATGCTTTAAAGGGTTGTCAGCTGGTGTTGCATCACCTGAATTTTAAATATTGGTGTCATAGCTATTGGAGGGAATAGTGGGAGCAGATCCACATTTAGAGGAATTGGATGAGCCTTTGTAACCACTACCTTCAAAAGATCACAAAGCTCATTATTCTCATAATTCTGTATGAAAGACGTATTCCCTGCATTAAAGAATACAGTTATGATGCTATACTCATGTCACAATCCCTATGTGTGCCGACCTTTGAACCAGTCATGCCCATGGCTTAGCGTATGATTTGTTGGCTGGTAGGGCTAATATCTGTGCATGTGATCCAAGCAACTCAGGAGTTTCAAGCATGTATCAACTGTGAACCGAGAATCGATTGAAAAATTTGGCTCATTTTTAAAACACGTGGCTGCTTAAACTTTTGTTTATCACCCAGTTTGATGACTAATCAGACATTACTGCATTTCACAGCTATATGAACTTTCCCTCACTGTTCCCTCGCTCATCATCCTCTTCATGTGCCCCTCTTGAACTCTTTACCTGCACTCTTCTGTCTCACTTTCAGCCTCTCTGTTCCTCTCCTCCTCTCCTCCCTGTCAGGGAGACATGGGTGTGTCCTCGGGATTGGCAGACGGTAACAAACCTTGTCCCTGTCACCATGGAAACTGGGTTAGCTTCACAACAGTGAAACGTGTGTGCTCTCGAGAGTGTGTCTCTGTTTGTGTGTGTTTGCGGGCCCGAATCTGAAATAGGTGTGCGTGCGGGAAATTCATTGACATGTGTGAGTAGGTTGGGGGCATTCTGGAAATAAACCAGCCAGGGAGATGAAAAGCTGGTGCATGAGCAGGTGTAGACCCACGTCTGTTTTTGCATGTGTTCGGATTTGTTAATGTGGAGAGCCATTGCCCTCTTATCAGAAAATACTAATGATGCATTAACTGGGACATTTAATTTTCTTTCACTACCTTTTTCGTTACTTTCGGAAATTGTAAGAAAAGTCATGTTTTATGAAGCTGTACTAAATTTCCTAAATAAATGCAGAAGATGTCATGGCTCGCTGCCATAACCTCTCTTGTTTGGTGTATTATTTACATTTGATTAAATAGATCTATTCAAAAGATTGCGAGGCTTCGCACAAGCATACTTACAGTGCATTGATGTGAAAGAGGAGTGTTGAAGCAGGGAAACATCTAAAACCTGCAGGACAACGGACCTCGAGGACCGGAGTGGAACACCTCAGAGACCCCTGAGCGCCAAGAAATGCTTCACACTGAAAAGAATATATATGGAAATATATGAACAAGCAAGCATCGCCTCCTCTAGGCCTATGGTTCACTAATAAAGGTTGAAATATTTCACAGAATGTAAAATAAAAATCATCGCCAGGTTGAAGACCCTCTCAGCATTCGCTTTGAAAGTTGACTTCTGCTTTGTATATATATTCACACATTTTAAGAATAGTAATTCTTAAGAAATGCAACTATGATTGACATATAGTTTGGTGGACAGAATTCTTATTTTAGCAGGATGATGCTGAAACACACCCATTCTGTCGTCTAGATCAGTCACTCAGAAAAGGTTTTCTTCATAATGTTAAAAATATCAAAATAGCATCAAGTCCCTGTTTAAACATACAGTGATGCAAATGAGCCAAGCATGGACGCTTTCGTAAAACTGGTCATCGGTAAACAGGTGGTATGCTAGAAAAACTTGCTCTCAGTAATTTCGAAGCACCACTTTGAACACCCTCTTTATTTCATATATCCTCCTCCCCTGCTCATTGCAACAACTAATTATGGATCTGTCAGACCACCCTCGTGTCCATGCCCTGATTTTTCTCTTTACCCCTCTGCTCATCTTTATTTTCCATGTGAAGTCAGTGAGTGGAATCATTGTCCAATTTGAGGTGATCGTCATGGTTCCCTGCCACCCCCACAACCCTTCACCCTCCCCTCTTCATTTTCCCCTTAATTCATCTCTCTCAGTCTCCCTCGTTTTTGCCCTCTTGTGATTAAGAAGTTGAGTGCCTGAGGTGGTGGAACCATTGGTCTGCTTATAGACAGGGTCATTAAACCAGTGAGCATTATCTAGAGAGGTGAAGGTCTTTAGTTGGGGATAAAAAAGAAAAACAGGAAAATCATTGTAAAATGATCAAGTATTCATAACTATGTCTTCATTTTAAAGAAGTGAAACCACACAGTTGTATCCCTCCTGTATTTTTTCAGGATAGGTTCCAAACCTTGCCCTATCCAAGCTAGCAAACTATACAGGACATGGACAAGACTAAGCACACTTCTATCAACCTTTGCTGGAGAAGTTTCTACATAATGGCATCAAGATGAATGGATGTAATTAAAAGCTGCTCTGTTTCAAGTATTTACAGACCACGATTAATGCTGAATATTCTTTCCTTTCTTCTTTTGACCATGTAATTAATTGTTGGTTTCAACTGACACATTTTTGTGTGAAGTTTTGAAATCAGTAGAACAGTAATTCATTTACCTTAGAGTTCAGGTAGACCAAGGAAGAAGAAATGTTCATATGTTGCAAACAAGAGCCCCTCTCTTTTTAACATTGGCATTGCAAATTGTGAGTTACTCTAATAAGAGAATTTTTACCTGTATGATTTGGACTACAGACGTTTTCAACTCGTTACTTTTCCATGTCTATTATTATTTGATAATGGCCATGCGTTGCATAAAACCAGTTTATGGCTAAAACTTGTCAATTTTCAAAAATGAATCTGATTAAGCCATTTTGGAACTGTACATTCTGTACAACTGTACATTCTCTCCAAAAGTCTAAGAGGCGGTTCACAGGTGAAGCTCTTCTCACAGCTGTGATTTTGTTGTTGAGTGATGGATGGATTTGAAGACCGTAAGCATTTGACACAGAGCAAATCTTGAACCTGATTGGATTCACAGACAGTTGACTAGTCAAATAGTCAGTTGGGATGAAAATGATTAATTGCTTCTTGAGGAAAACAGACTCGATGTTTAATCTATAATGACTTTCTAAATATTCTTGTTCATGTGCACATCAGCTAGATATTGATATGGTGTTTAACCTGTAAGAAAATGACCAGAAAAAAAGATTGCGTTAATTCAGGCTCAAGTTATTTTTAGGGTGTTTTAGGGTGTGTAACTATTTCATTATTCAAACCAGCAATTTTATTTTTCCTGAAGCTCCCTTACCACTTGAGGATATTTGCAACAAGGAAGCAAACCTGACAGGATTAATAAGATACATCTAAAAATACACACAACTGATATCACCTCAGGCAAAACATCGTTTTTCTTTTTAACTTTCCTACATAGACAATCTCTAGTAAAGCCTCTGCTGCTATTTTAGCTGGTTTGCCCTAAGGGATTTGACTCTTAGTTTCTATCAACAGTAAGAAGAAGATATAGCAGATGTTGACCTGCAATGGAGAGATCAACTTGAGACATTTTCATTTCATTACTGAATGGGAGAGAAGAGAGCAAAAATAATCTTTATAAAGCACTGATGAGAGACACAAGAAGTAGTCTGAATTTGCATAAAAACTGTAACACATAGCGTAGTTCACATGGAAAGATCAGTCTACTACAGTGAAACACCCAGACACGCTGGTAATGATTTATTGTTCAGAGGTGCTAATTAGCTGCCAGGTTAGATTCCTCTTTCATAGACACTCATCACTCTCACTCAGCCTCTTTGTCACTCCTGACAGCCAGTGAGAAACGGAATTCAAAAGCTGAAAAAGCAGCTAAAGCAAAGAAAGACGTTGATCAAACAAGTTGAGTAAAAACAAAATGGAAATATAGGGGAAAAAACGAAAGGCAAGAAAGCTTTGCCGTCAAACTGTAAGTGTGCATGTGATGTGTTAGTATTAATCAGTATTAATCCCTAATGGGGTCGCGGGGGGACTGGAGCCTATCCCAGTAGCCAATGGGAGGAGGCGGGGTCACCCTGGACAGTCCCCAGTCCATCAAAGGGACACACAGAGACACACAAGGACCAACAACCACGCACACTCACACTAAGGGCAGTTTGGAGTCCAACCAACCTAACATGCAGGTTTTTGGACGGTGGGAGGAAGCCGGAGAACCCGGAGAGAACCCACAGACACAGGAGAACATGCAGACTCCACCCAGAAAGGTCCTGGTTCCCCCGGGACTCCAACCCAGAACCCTCTGGTCCTGGTTCCCCCGGGACTCCAACCCAGAACCCTCTGGTCCTGGTTCCCCCGGGACTCCAACCCAGAACCCTCTGGCTGTGAAGCGACGGTGCTAACCATCACCGTGCCGCCCCAACTTGTAAAGATTTTATTCAAAACAGAAAAATACAGTTCAGTCTGGGGAAAACCCCACGGTAACATGACATCTCTGTCATTGTAAATTGAAAACAGGTCTTCTTCAAATGACAATGGCCGATACATGCCATCAAATTTTAAAAAAGCTTCTCAAAAACTCCAAACTCTTCTACCAATGCTTCATCATCACTGTCGTCCCATGAAGAAAGATCAAAATGTCAGAAAGAAAATGATAAATGTGAACCATAATTATAGAAATAAGAGGCTAATGAGGTGATTCAGAGAAGCATTGCAAGTATCTGATCACACACAGCTAGCAGCATTTTTTGGAGATTGAGTGCCCATCCTATTTTTAAACTATGTTTAAACATGCTGATATCTAGTAACTAGCTATCTGAAACAACAGCCAATGCATTATTAAGGTCTAAATGCCATCCTTTCCCACCCATAACCCATTATTCTTCTTTCTGACCATGGCAAAAGGCCACCACAACGGCATTTTTTTCTTTTTTTTTGCAGTGTTGTGATTACATATGACTAATTGTGCATTAAGGATCTCCTTTTGACAAGAATGTATGTTTAAAGTAACAATGATTGCCTTCTTATCGAGCAATACGAATGCCTAAACTTAGCCAAGAGGTGAGAAATGTTTTAGTAAAATGTGATTTTAACCAATTATATGATGGCCTTGAACTCACATAACTTTCATTTAGGTAACATAAAACGTTTGCATTTTTTCCTCCTCCCATTTTTCCTCTTGCCTTTGCTTTCTTGGTTAGCTGCCTGAAGGATAGGTTCGGTACGGCTTTTGGTATTAGCAGATGATATCCTGGATATCAAGATATTCACAAGTACACAACACGTTGTTTTCTAAGAAATTAAACAGATCTGGCTAACCTTAACGGATAGTTGGAAAAAGAATGGAATGAATGACAAAGGAGGTGAAGAAATGGTTAGGAGAAGTAGGGTACAAGAGGAGCGGAAGTGTGAGGCTTGCACCGAGAAGGGCATGCTCAGAGGAGGAAAGAGGAGAAGGGAGGCAAGGGAGGGCAGAGAAGAGGAAGGTGGAGTAGCTGTCCTTTGTGGAGAGTGGAAAGGTCAATTAGGCGGTTTACAGGTCGTCATCGAATAGAATTACACGTTACGCGCACACAACCTCAGATGCACACTGAGGCATGAATGGAGGTTTAAATTTCATTATCCGGCTGCCAAGCTGAACATCAATTAGCATGAATAAGATGATATCGGCTCTTGCTAACAGTACAAGTCTGCATCAAAAGGACATGTTGTCATTCCTGCTTTTAGTGTCTAACTGCTAAATATTTTACAATAACAAGATTCCATTTTTCATTTGTGACGCAAAAATCTTTTTTTCAATATATTTTTCTGTGGTGTCAATCAGATAGGAAATGACAAAAAAAACCACGTTAAACTGTGCCAAAGTGAGGAGATCAGTGCAGGGCAGGTGACATAGGACCACAAGATGAAAGAGAGAATAGAGGGATGAGAAGAACAGGACATGCTTGGTGGGTTGTCTCCCATGGTAACCCTCTTTTGCTGAGGGACGCACACACTCACCCAATATTCATGAATATTCATAGAACCAAGGGGAGAGAGGTTCATACTCTATTCATGCGATTTTCAATAAAGGATATTTCAATTAGAAGGAGAGGGATGAATTTAATATCAATTAGCATCATTTCAATTATAGATATTTGAATTAAAGAGGGGATGAGGGAAAGGAAGACAAAAAGAAAAATGGGAAAGAGAGAGATTTTTTTTCACAATTTGAAGAATAGCTTCTCAGCTGACTGCATTGGTTTAGGCAAATGAGTGGCTTCATTTGGACAAACCATTGTTAAAATACATACAAATATACTAGAAACCATTTGGAACTAATCTAAACATGACATGAAATAATAGCTTTTTAGATAAATTTACCTCAAACTTCCCTCTTAGATTTGGGCGCAAACATCTGTAAGATTTATAAAAGATCATGGTTTTGGCTAATTTACATACTTTGCCTGTCTACGTTAATCCCTACTGACCTTTTATGAGAAGATTGTAGAGCTGATGACGCAATTCAATGCATCAAGTTAATTTTTTTCATATATTTTAGGGCGACATTTTCTCAAATAAGCAGACCTAGAGAGCCTTAGTTTGTGATTTTCTTTTATATCTAAATGAATGGTTATGCTTGAACTCTCCCAGTAACTTGCATTTGTCTTGAGCCAGTGGTCAGATGTTTCAGGAAGGATACTTCTTACTTCTAGTATTTGGGAACTTCTAAAACAACCAAACTGAATACATCTTGACATATCAGTATATATCTCTAGATTACTTTCCCTGAGCACACACATTAAACTCATTGTGTGTATTTAATGGGGTTTGATTTTATCCGACTTTTCCTGTGGCAACTGGAGATACTTTAGATACATCATATTTTTCTATAAAATCTCTAACAGACAGCACGACAATTAGAGTAAATATTGAGTCGATTCTGACCCAGCTACCATTTAGACCACATTTTCTTACTTGCTCAGGGTGATATAACCCCCACAAATTACATACATTTTTACGAGGCTTTTCCTTTTGCTCATTTTACGTTCTATTTTTGCCTGGAGCTTCTTCTATTACTGAAAGCCTATAATTCACTCTGAAACGGGTTGTTTTATCTGGTTATCTGAGTCTCTCAGAGTGAATGACACCCACCTTGGCTTGAAGGACACACATACCACAGAATATAGCTAATAAGGGAGCGTGGCAGTGGTCATCAAATGTGATGGATGTTAACCTTGTGCTGAGGGTTATTTTAATTCCCAATAAGAGGCCCCTGTGAACCTTGGCTATGAGCAGAATGTGATATAATCACACTTCTTTTTTCCACACAAAATCACTATGTAACTATGTCAACTTTATACTGCAAAGACTTACTCATTCATTTGCTGGTAAATCTACCTCCAACAAAGGTTATAAAAATATAAAGTCAACAGTGATGATACCAACTTGATGTGACAGAAATCAGACCATAGACTTAAGTAAATAATATTATTCAACGGTATAGGATGCGGCTCAAGGATTTTTGATGCAAGGAAAAGGTAAAGATTTCTTTATAGTTTTAATCCTACTTTTTTCCCACTAAGGAAAGAATGTGTGTTTTTCTCCAAGTAAGAGGCCTGTCTTTCCCAGTTAACAGATGATAACTATAATGGATCTGTTGTATCTAGATATTCTTCAGAAGGCAGCATCAAGTGAATCAGATTAATTGTTTTCATATTAGTCTTCTTCCCTACATGTTTTCTAACTCAACCTGTAATTATACCTTAATCTGATGCTTTGATTTTCAGTTTAATTTAAACAGGAACTTTTAGATTGGTCATTTATTTTTGTTACGATATTTTCTGAGTGGACGGTAAAAACAAGAACACCAATCAGTAAACATCAGTCTGTACATTTCAGTAAGAATGCTGGATTACTGAGATGGGCATAAAAGGTAGCTGTTTTCCCGCCAAAGCTGAGGATTCAGTCAGTGAATACCTGGAATGCCTGCTGATATATATAAAAATAAATGTAAGAAATAATTAAACAGCTTCAGAGAGAGCTTAATGCACTAAATCAAACATGACACAAATCTAAACAATTACATTATCAACAGAAATGGTGCCACAACTACAGGGGGATTTACTCGTGGGGAAAGAGAGCTTTGCAGTTGTGTTTCAAACAATAATAATAATCATCATAATCAAAACAAACCCAGTGTTCTTGCATGCTTGTCCATATTTTCTTGGTGTCAATGTGAGAAGCTGGGCTGACATGCCTATTGTTTAACCATGATCTATTCCTATACTCAAAGTTAATGTGGCAAATTACAAATCCACACATTGTTGAGGAACACACTCTAATCATAGAAAGTGAGAATTGTCATTGTGTCATTATAGTAAAAGTGAAACTTCTACATTTTTATAGACTGTCATTGTTGTCAGATATTGTCAAGCTATTCTTAAGAGGTCACAGGGTTACAAGTCTCCTTACCTTTGTCTTGGAATGTATGGCTGGATGGCTGGAAGTGTGACATCTCACAGCAGTAAACCTCCTCTGAACCTTATGTCTGGCACCCAGGTTTAGAGACGGGATCTTCTTGGCACAAGCCACCTGAAATTAACCATAGCCCAACATAAGGACCATCTGGCCTCTGTATGGGCTGTTGTTAGCTACTTTTTCTCCATAATGGTAAGGCTAGCTCCAATATGAAACGGGAATATTGTAGGTATGATCAGTTAACATGCTACTTGACATTCATGTAGTTGATGGCTGCTATATTTGAAACCTACAGTTATAAGAACAGTAATCACCAGTAGTAAACAAACAAATTTGGACTAACGCTCGTTCCTTGAAGCCATGGTGCACACTTTAAATTAGAGGAAATGAAAGAGAAATGAGCTAAAATCATTTTGAGCTTTTGAATTACTGTTATGCACATTAGAACACATTATCTTGCTCAGGGTGCAAATACGTGTCCATAAGAGACCTAATGATGCAATCAAATAGGGTTAAATGCATGTGAATGCTAACAATATTAGCTAATTCACCAGCAAAATTAATTGAGGCTATAGCACGTTCACAGCAACTGAATTTTTTGCATCGTTCTAGTATCACGGTCAGAACTGACAATGCTCGGTCAAGCCAGTTGTAGTCCCAGTTGTTTGTTAGCCTCAGCACACAAGATACCAACCTCTCATTATCATCAGTGCCTGTCAATCATTAATGTGGAGTCTTATTTATAATATATAGCTATAAACATGTTAAAGTTGTTATATATAAAAGACATGAGTAGTAAGTAACAATTTTCAAGCCAGTGTGATTAATGGCGTTTGGAGCCCGGAGAATCCTCTTAGTATCAGTGTTACATCTACACGCTCACACTTCACAGTGTGTAACTTGAGTAGTGTATCAGTTACACATTCTGGAGTGAAACAGAGTTGTCAAAAGATTTTAAACCCGACTAATGAGCAGAAAAATGTTTTCCCACCATGACTGCAGCCCACTGATAACTAAAAATGCAGACAGGAACCCAGCAGTGATGATTGTATTAGGCCTGATGCTCTGTTCTTTGGAAAAATGCTCAATATTCAACTATGATACTTTGATACTATGATACTTCTGAATTTAGGCGGAAGATTAGAATTTGGGACTAAAAAACGTTTCCTCGGTTGATGAAGAAAGAATGGTTGATGATGGGTTCATCTTAATTTATTTCACAGGTTTTAGCAAGAAAAAAAAGTGTCTTCTCCTGAGCCAACAAGGCTAATTTTCTAACCTGGTGTGTTACTTTAAGAGCACAAGTCTCTTTGCTCAAGAGAGCTCTGTCCTGTTCAGGAAATAGCTGTGAAATATTTCCTACCACGGACGGTTCTGGACGTGTTCTTGTCTGACAACGGTGGAATTTTTTTCCTCGGCTCTCTACAACAAAACCGCTCTCCCTTTCTCCTCCTCAGCCGCGCGAGCGCGAGGTCGACGGCGCAGTCGCGCGCGCGGGCGCCATGTATGAGCTCGCGCTTTATTGACAGGTTCTTCCGTCCAATCAGACGACGAGGAGCCACCTTCCAACGACGCCCCGGTCAATGGGCGCGCGAGGGAGGCAGCGTTTATGCTAATGTGTTGGCAAGGGAGACGCAGCGGTTCATTCATCTTCTTCCACAGAGAGAGGTGAGTTAACTCGAAGGTTATTTTACATGAGGGAGGAATTGTTTTGGAGGAAATAATACTGCCGTGTCATTAGCAGGGAAGCACTTTCCTTATTAAAAGGAGCGCACATTTCCTCTAAACATCACAGGGTAAGTGGTGGTTTTATTTCCCACATAATCACATTGGCTTGCCTTATTTTTTCTGTTAATGTGTAACGTAGGAGTGCCAGTGGGAATTGAACAAATAAGCCTTGTCTTGGTAACTAATACAAATCCTATGTGATGGGAAGGCACGTATCATTCTCCGCGAGGCTATTCTAAGAGGAGTAAAGTCAACTCTGTCTGCATGTTTCTTATGATTTAGCTGCAAATGACTGTAGTCTGGGCTCCAGTTGGACTTGTTGAGCAGATGGGTTTCTGTGTCCTGCACACAAGGGCACTCCAAGCTGAGAAAAAACACATATTTTGTTTACCACATTTGCTGTGGAGTAGGGAGTTGAGATTTGGTGAGTCATTTTTAGTGAACATGCTATTTCCTTTTGCAAGGGTTTCAGATGCAGTTGGGGGATTCTGGGATGAAATGTCCCTGATGGTTTTGGTGCTCCAAATGGATGAATAGGGTGAACTGCAAGTGCATGAAAAACTGTTCTGGTAAAACATGCAATAAGGATGTAAATGGCATCAGAAAATGTGGTCCTTTGCGCTTGAAGAATCTATGCAGCCTCTGAATTCCCTCTCAACTGCTGGTCGTCCTAAATATATAAGTCCAGCAGGAGTTTTTGTGCATGTTTGCATTCTAAGTGTGAAGCTGTGAGTCCTGCTGGATTTGCCATCAAAATAATTTAACAAGAGGTGGAAAAGGAGCGGCAGGCGGACATGGAGGAATAGTTGTGTGTGCTGAATGGGGTTGTTTGGATCTGCGTGGTCACCAGTACTAGTGTGAATCCAAACTTGTTGATTTGTGATCTTCATGCAGATCCTTATGTAACTGTCATGTCATTGGAATTATTCCATCAGACTGACTACGACGCGAGTCTGCATCTCACTATTCCATCGAAGATCTTTTTATAACGTACTGTTGAAAGATCTGTGTCCCCTTTTGGTTAATTCTGTTTGGCTTAGAAGAATTCAATCTTTCCTGTAATTGTTTTAAAGTTATTTTTAGCAATACACCACCAGGCTTTCTGAAGGTCTCATCAAGTATGTCTTTGGAAATCAGATCTTTTCTCACACGTTTTTAATCAGGTTCTTGTACCTGACCGTTTTCATAAGGATATTCTGTTTGCAAAGCCATTTCAAAACTGACCTAAGAATTATCTAAGTAATTAATTTTAAAAAACTCATCGGGGTGTTATTTGTTTACATTGTATATTCCTAGGGCACTTTGTCTTAGCATCTTTACAGAATTGGCTAAATGGATAGGAATAAAGTTGTTCACCTTGTTAACATGATTATATAATGTTATTTAAAAAGTATTTAACTTACTGTATATATTACATATTACTAAACGTATGCCAAATAGAATAAGATATCAACACTGATGGCTGAAGATTTCTTATTTCAGACTCAGCCTGAATATTCCACATGTGGATCTGTGGATCTGTAATCTGTTTTGTTGTTTTGATTTTACAAGTGGAAAAGGGCCACCCCTTTTCCACTTGTACCTACCCGACTTATCCCGCTTTAGGCCATTTGCCATTACAAGTACCGCCTCAATGTGCGTGTGGTCGTACGCCAAGTTGGGTTGAAAGTCCCAGAACGCCATTTGCAAGCGGCACCAACACGAGGCAACAATAGAGGACATTGGGTGACAGTATGCCTGCTCCTCCTCGTTAAACCAAAGTGTTGCTGACAGTGTATCCATTTATGTTGTTGACCATCCTGAAAAAAGCCAAATCACAAAAGTCACCATATGCATGTTTTCAAATTTGGGAGATCTTACGGTGTTGTTTTCGTGACTCATAAGTCATAAGTTTGTTTATCACAGCTGCCTCACACAGCCAGTGCTTGTTTGATTTGTGTTTTTGGTTTTTGATTGTCTTCAGAAATGAATGGACGATGTGATATCTAGATGGTTAGTAAGGTTTTGTCTATGTTCGATTTCCTGTGCTGCTGTCACTTCCTGTGAAAACAGGCAGCTACTTATGTGAACAAAAAGCGTAATAGCTGGTATAACGCAACCGTAAGCCCTCACGGACGACCTTAACGATAGTTAATTAGGTAGATTTGTTTTTTTCTAGACTTTGCAATTATGCATCAAAACAATCCCACAAATAAACACTTATGTTTTTCAGTTAAACCAATCTATAACATTTGACACCGTTCAAACCACACTGCCAAGAGCAGTAACAGGTGGGTGGACTCTTTTGTTTTTTTACCCTCTGTCACACAGTGCTGCCACTGGACCAGCTAAGTAGCACGTATTTCAAGTGTTTCCTGCATATATTAACTTTCTCTCTGGAAATAACACTCTGCGCAACAAAGCTTAAAAAAAAACTTCTGCCTTTTTTTCCTGGGAAGTTATTTTATCACTTGTCAGACCCAGTTGCCTCGGAGGAGATGCGTTCAGGGCAGACTGTTGCATTCCATGGGTCAAGTAGGAGCATTTGCTGCATCTCAAAAACAGCACATAATTGTGGCACCCTGTGATTGTAAAGGGAGCTAAATTGAAATCAAACAACAAAACAGATAACAGATCCATCTTGCCTTCAGGCCTTTGGTTATTTCATCTGCTGATCATTGAAGCGTCTTCAGAATTGTTCTCCATGGAATAAGACGCAATTCTTGACGAATGGAAGAAGGAAGGCATGGCTACTCCAAATGGTCCAAGAAGTGGCAAAATGCCGAACATTATCGTCTGGCCATCCAACAGAGAATGGAGCACAAAGCAGCCGACGTCCAAAGAAGGACTATTTAAAGGACCATTTAAAGAAAGCATAGGAAATCTTATCAAAAAGGCTTGATTAATATATATTTTTTTATATTAGATATAAAAAATATCTAATGTCAATGTTGTTGGAGCTGTACACAATATATATGTATTTTTACTTAAACATTTTATTTCCATTTATTTCTCTGCACATCTCAATAAATCCATGAGCTAATTCTTTTTGTTGTACTGTGTAAAGGAACCTCGTTTGAACGGAATTGCAGCTATCACACACACACGCACACACACACACACACACACACGATGATGAGCACTTCCGTGAGCCGGTAGGTTGTGACAGTGATGGATCGGTTTGGCTGCTGGCCTTTACTTGGACAGGTCTTCAGTGGGTGATGGGTATCTAAGCTGAAGGGAACACATTCCCTTCTCTGGGACATTTTTAATCGTTTTAGGGACGTTACATTAACGCTGATATGAGCTGTTTAGAAAAAACGACAGGGGAAAAGATAAAACAAGCATTTTCAGCAAATAAATCCTGCAAAACTTTGAAGTGGTTGTGCTTATGTAACAGTGCTATACATTTAGTCATCTCCAGACATCCAGCCATAATTAATGGGAACATTCTTTTGTTATTTGCCTTTGTGGCTCGCGTATGATAAGTGGTAAATTGATCACTTGATCTTTGTGGTGCTAGATTAATCCTATCTCTGCTGTAATTACCATCTGTGGGTGGAAAAAAAGAGAGTTATGCTGACTGACAAAACAGTTCTGTGGATAGGAAAGCAGGTTATTACATCCATATCCGGTGCTTTGGAAAGCTGGAAATACCTATTGATCCGCTTTGTGTGGAGTACAATAATATCAGCTTGGAGCAACATGTCGTACTACAACACTCTGCGGTGTATGTTTGAGTTTGTCCCTTCTTTTCTATCTTCTTTTTTGATTCCCCTCCATTCTGCTGGTGTGGATGAATGATGTGAATGATGGAATTTTTGCGTCTCCTTCCCACAGCCCCTGCATCATTTCCATTTTTTGCAAGAAGCCTGTGGCCAGGTGTACGGGGCCTCATGCATCACTGCTTTGGTGTGTGTGCTTGTAGGAGCTGCTGCTTGTGTGTGCGTGTGTGTGTGTGTGTGTCTCATGAGTGATTGATTCATCCAGTCCCGCCACATGCTTTATTACCCCGGGAGACAGAGGTGTCTACATGTGCGTGAGACTTTTGCTCACCGGCTGACTGACGGTACCTTAACAAGGGTAAAGGGATGTTAAGTGGGAGAGTTTGACTGGAAGGTAAATATCAAAGCAGCCACAGATGTCAGTCCACAACACTGGTACAACGTTATTCCATTGGTTTGACAGATACGGTATGTCAAACGGGGACGGGTCAAAAACCAGGACCAGGGGATGTGTCTCAGGGCAGGATCAAACTAATTCTCTTGTTTGTGAATCCACTTCTGCAACGATTAACAACAAGTGCAACAAAGTGCTTGAAGTAAGAATGTTCCTGAAATTTGCTGCGTATTTTCCACCCCAAAAAGTGAGTGGGTTCTCTGAGTGCGTTCCTCACACTTCGTCAACACACTGTTCAGGTGAGCTTTGACTGGAGTCTTCCCTAAGTGTGAACGTTAGTGTGAACGTGGTCTGCCTGCCCTGTACGTGTCAGCCTAGTGACATTTTGACATCCTGTCAGGGTTTGCCTTGCCTCTAATGTTCTGCGTAGTGCTGATAGTTTCAGATGGTCCTTCTCCCGTCCGTGTGTGGACAGGTTAGGAAATGGATGCACATACAGCAGAAAAAGAAAAAAAGATTGAAGTTAAGAATTGGCTCCAGAAAGAAAAAAAAGGCGGGAGCTAATGCTAACAAGCTGTAATCAAGGAAGTATAAAAATCAGAAGGCAAAGACCGAAAGAACATGCATTCTGTACATCTGTGGTTCCCAGCCTGATGTCCCTGTCCCCATGAGGAAAAAGACTAAAAGTCCCTCGCTGCAAAATCTTCAAAAAGTAATTATTTGATTTTAAAAAATCACAACATATTTCCTGGGCTATGTATGAGAATGAAGAGCTGCTGCTGCATGTTGTGTAATAGCATTACACAACAGGGTACAGTGGCATCCATCCAATTTACTATTATTCCCAGCAGGGTCACGGGGGGCTGGATTCTGTCCCAGCTTACAGTGGGCGAGGGGCGGGGTGCACCCTGGACAGGTCGCCAGTCCATCGCAGGGGCGCACAGAGACAAACAACCACACATACTCACAGTAATCCCTAGGGGCGGAATACCCACGCAGACACAGGGAGAAAACTCCACACAGAGAGGTCCCGAAATGCCCACCGGTACTGTGGCAAACAGGAGTTATTTCATAGAATACTTCTTTTACACAGCCTGCATTGACAACGGGTCTACAGTGAGACCAGGAAGCAGAATCAGAGTCAAACAGAACTCTATGCAAAGACAGAATTGGAAAAACATCGAAAGGGGGCGCGACACCAGCCTTTTTCACAGCACAGCCAATTAGTTGAATTATTTATAGTTTTAAATGAGGTTTTGGATGGCAAAAAGCACATCTTAGTGGGTCGTTTTCACACCAGAATAAAAGCAATTGTACTGAAGTGGGAAAGGCATTTAACCTGTAGTTGTAATTGCATATAAATGGTAAGGTTGGTTGACAAAAGATTGTGTTTGAGAACCAATCACTATATCTGCAAACCCCAATCAAGTAGTTTTGATAGAGCTTAATTGACGCAGGAAGTAAGTGTTTCAGAGAAGTATCGTGCTGTTATTTGATTGTAAATATTAAGGATGACATTTGTTTTAATATGCTGGCTCTCAACACACATGATGATGGCAAGACTTATTAAAAGTGCAGTGTATCATCGTGACCATTGCCCCCTGAGGACGAATGAAGTATTTTAAATGGAAGTTAATTAAATCCACCCTCTCCTCCTATCCACATCCATATGAGGAATTTGTAGCTTATTAAAAGGAAATACCCCACAACTGCCTGCTCCCATTTGGAGATTCTTATATAGATTTTTATATAAATGTATTTCTTCTTGTCACTTGACATGACGGCATTTTATGGTTTCATGCTAAACGATCGGACCAAAAGAAAGAAGGAGAGAGGCATGTGGACACCTGGGATCATACTTTCTCAGAACAGAATGAAGAATAAAGTAAAAATGTTATTATTGTGATACAGCCCCTGTGCTGAATCATAACTTCATTATGAAATTGCTTTTTATTTCAAAGTTAGCAAACTGGATCAGGAAAATGTTCAGAAAAGACAAAAGACTTTCATATTTTAGTAAAACTACAACGTATTCCTCTTCAAAGTCTCCACATTCAGGGATTTATTAGTTCCAAATGTGTGGAGTGAGGTCGTCCCTTTATTTTTCTGGTGTCAGACATGACAGCAGAAAAATGCTAGACATGTTTATGTTGATGCATTGAGCAGACGCTTTTATTCAAAGCGACTTACAAAATGCATATCTTATACATACACATTTCAATATGCATATTTCAAAGGCCATGACAAAGAGCGTGATTTTCCATTAAGTTTGTCTTGATTTACTGCTCAGTTTTCGCCAGGGTGACAGCAACCAGATAGTTTGTCTCCGGGAAAAAAAAAAACCCCTCCCTGTATGTCAGGCGCTTGCTGCTCATCTTGTAGACAGCAATCAGGATAAAGGAAGAAGACCAAGGTGATTTACGGTGGAGTGGAGTCGTAGGCACTCGATCTTAGAGTTTTACCGTCTGAAGAGAAAAGCAAATTACTGCTTCCTGAGCAACCAGCAGGCATGCTAACTCTATTGTGCGTGTTTGTGAAACACCCTGGAACACCGGGGCCTTGTAGCCAAACAGCTCTTCAGCAGGAGCTGTAGTGCGGGGAGGCGTGTTGTGCATACCTCTGAGTGAGTGTTTGATTTGAGCAGGAATGCTGGAATATTGATAACCACATTTTAGCGAGCTGTGCAGGTGCGTCAGGGTGGCTCTTAGCGTGACCCAGATATCAGTGAATGCACCACAACTGCAGCAATGAATAAGACCCAGAGGAGAATTAGTTTTTTTGTTTGATTTTTTTGAGTTTCAGAAAATAAAGGTTAGCAAGAGACTGACTCATAAGGGCACACACACACCTCTGTTTTGTCCCCCATGTTTCTCCCCTGGCTCAACACGCTGCCTGCTCTTAAATTAGCATTTGAACTGCACTGAGGTGAGCTGGGTTTCTATAGCGATGCATCCTTCCTGCTCCAGTCTCCAGAGAGATGTATGTAGATTGAGATAATATGAGGAACATGCAGGAGGCAACAACTCAGCACATCCTGTCATCACGCTCAAAGGTCTGAAGAAAAGTCTCTGTTCATGGTTATTTCAACAAGGAAAATACGTCTGGCAAAATCTGATCAAGTAATCCGACAATCCGTATTCATTACAATCTGTGGAATTCTTGATATTATAAGTTAATATTATAAAAAATGTATTTGTGCAGATGTGGAATGCAGCTCCAATAATGAACTTTTTCAAAGTTAATTATCTTCTCCTCTAAGGAAATGTTGTTTTATATCCATCCATCCAGTATCTAGAGATCTTGTTGTGAGGTCGGTTGGGCTGGAACTTATCCCAACTAACATTTGGCAAGAGGCAGGGTACACCCTGGGGAGGCCTTTTGTTTTTATATAAAATATATATGGTATTTGAAAAACCTTTCAAGATTTTGGAAGTTCCTTCACTCATCTTCAAAAGTAGGACATTCAGCAGGATATCAATGCCTTAAGGATGTTGTCACATTTTAAGCCTATGTTACAAAGTTGGTCAGGTTTTAGATACAGTATTTCCCAGCCGATTGACATGAATGCACCATAAGCAGACTTACGCCGGTCTTAACAGTGCTTTGAATAGATCCAGTTAATCAGAATCAGTTGTGTTGAAGCAGGGAATGGTCTATAGGGACACCTGGAGGACTGAAGTTGGACGCTCCTGCTATATTATCACAGAGAGACACAGTTTGTCATGATAGCTCACCACTCTCATGGCTGTCAGCTTCAGCTATTATTTGCCCGCCCAACTGTTGGTACACTAATGCTATGTCAAACATAGTTCTAAGTTGCTCTCTGAAAATTCCACCAAAGTTATTTCTTAGTTTTCTAACAGCTTACAAACCCCACATAATATCATTACAACATGAGAGAGCCATATACTTATTTTCCGTCATCACCCCCAACTGGCGGGATCTCAAGTGGCTCACCCTTTTAGTTGTTATTTTGACCCAGTCTTCCAACAAACTCACCTTAAGGTTGTTGGGATACAGTATTTTTTGTTTGTTTATTTTCCATATCTTTAAGCATCCTCTGTTAGGCTTAGAGCTGGACAGCTGGTGTGTGTAGTTCATCTACCAAACATGCCTCCAAGCTTTCTTAATGGGTCCATCAGAGAGGCTGCACATCATCTTGTAAAAAAAATAAAAATAAGCATGGATATATCAGGATATATAAGGAAAAATATGCAGTCAATGCAACATGTGCTGTTATAGATTTAGCCAATAGCAGTGGTATTACAGTATACCATCAGATTCTAGGTTTTTATGAGTTTGTTTCAGTTAATAAAAAAATTAAAACATTCTGTGTTGGGTTGAGAGCTCATATACTTTCCTCCAAGAAAGAAATGTAGCAACATCAGGCCAGAGGTCAGAGCTGTAGAAACAGTGTCACGGTGTATCCCAGATGGCCAGAGAGGTCCAGCCACCGCAGGACGTGGTTAACATACGGCTTCTTTCATTGACCCAGATATTTGCAAATGTTTCTACACAGTCATGAGGCATGGCAATGAGGGGTGTGGCAACATACAGGAATTTTCAATAGCTTTGATATTAAAGATGAAAAAATAATGGTGATACTACACTCAAAACATGGTGATTACGTTTTCTTAAAATTCAGATGTATACTGTTTGTAATGTATGCATAATTGTGCAGTGAATGTTCTCTCGTTTAAGGGGAAATATGCTCGGTCGTTCTCACAAAGATAATCTTTTTTTGTGAGAAGAGAATGCAAAAGTACCTCCATTTCCCAAAGTATGAGAAATGGAAGAGCACATGCTACATTCAAATCAGAGACAGAAATGGATGACTTGTCTGTGTTGTGGTTTTCGGTTAAGCCCCCTGCATCACCACCATATGCCAGTCCCCCAGCTAGCTGGTTCCAGTTGGCACAGGGATGTTTCGATTGGCCGTCAGCCTCAGTCTCTGCTGGATGGCCGTTTGGCAGGGAGCCCGGTAACGGCTGTCAAGGGAACATATGTTCTGATGGTTGGATGGATTCAATGCTGTGATCAGTTACCAGTTTATTAGTCACATATCGATACGTGACCCTCAGATACACCATCCTTCTTCCATCAGGGTTCTTCTCCTGGCTGGATACTGGATTGTACCCAGTAGTGGAGAGCGTGGCTGGTGTTAATATCCTATAATTGTTGCCCATATTGCATCCATTGTACTTTTTCCACTCTCCCAGAGGTTATTACAGTCACAGAGACAACCCAAACCTACAGTCACTGGTGGCAGCATGTGGTGGGCCCAGCTTCCCATTTTTGCTCCCTTTCCAACTCAATTACAGCTTTAGCCAGCTAATCGTTCTCCCTCTCGGAGATAGCGACACATTTTCCCCTCTGGGGTATGCCCAGCCGAGGCCAGAGAGCACGAGGCTCAGCACAACCACAGCGCGTTCAGCCCTGTGCTGGTTTCCTGTGGAGTTCAGTGTGTGTGCTGAAGATACAATGTTCAGACTGGAGGGCTTTTGCCAAGGACAACGAGGGTGTGAGCTTTTTTGGATTCAAAATTCATTCTTTGATAACAAAATCTTTCCATAGCTTAACACTCATTGGGGCCATATCACTCCTATGATAGGTGCAGATCAGGGAATCCCACCATCGTTACTCAGTCTGGTGAACAGCTCTATCTGGCCAGCAGACAACACTTTTGGGTAATCGCACAAACCCGCCGACAGGACAGCCGGCGTCACTCACACGTCATCCGGGTTGATCTGAGCAGCTTGATTTGTCGCACCCGTGTCGCATGTCAGCAAAACAACGAGTACCTGGAGCTATCATAACGGTTTCCCCACAGCTCTGAGAACACAGAGTCTCAGCGGATTGTCAGCCAGATCGCCTTCAAGCGGGCCTGACTACTGCCCATCAGTCACGATGAGAACACAAATCTACCGAGCCTCTGATCGCACAGATTCAGGATAATAAATTACAAATAGGGAAAATGTGATAAACAAGGACAAGGATCTGACAAAAGGGGGAAGCCAGAGGCTTAAAAAGGTTGGGGAATGACATGGTGAGTGGTGGCACTTTAGGATAACTTACACTGGGGGGGGGGAGTGGAGCTGACAGCCAAAACAGGAGGAAACCAGGCAGACGATGGGACAATGAACAGGATCTAAATATAAATGTAAAACCAAATGAAAGATCACTTGAAAAACACCACTAACTCAAAAGACAAATGTTTAGAATGACAAAAGACATATACAATATATTTTATAGTGAAGAAGCAATATATCAGCTGAAATACGGCCAAGTGGTTCCGAAGGGGTCCGTTCTTTTTGGGACATGCTAAGATGCTGATGTTCTAACCTACTGCTGCTCATATTCCAGACGTCAGCTCCACCCACTGTGGAATCACACATCGCATCCGTGTGAATCCCGCCACATAACAGCACGCTTGACTGGCCTGCCTGTGGTCCAGACCAGGCTCAGGCTCAAGGAGAACAACGATCACACACCATAAAAACATCCTTAATTCAATAAGAATATAGAAAGAATTCTTTGCAATATTCTTACAGCCTGCATCCTCAGTTCCCAAACAATTCAAAGGTGTCATGAAAAAGAAAATGGAACCAAATTAGCTTTTGTTTTATGGTTTAAGCATCTTAGACTTTTTAGTGTATTCTATTTATCTATTTTTTTCCAGAAAAAAAATGATCACATCTTAGGTTTTTTAAACTTGCATATTCAAAATGAAGCTGGTGACTAATGTTGAACACAGTTCAAGGATTTGTTGTCGTAGCCCGCATTAGCACACTAATGAAATCCTGTGGATTAAATTGAGGCTTTATGTGGGCTTGAGTGTTTATAGGTAAGGGCTTTTTTCCTTTGTCTGTTGAGCCACATTCAGGTGGCTGCATATCTTAGAATCATTAATCTCACTGTGTGCATATTTCCTATATGCAGTAGAAAAATCACACTTGTTTTATTTCTCCTTTTTTTCTGTAAGTTAGCTAAGGGATACTGATTGCTGTTATGATTACTGATTTTAATCACAACCGTTCTTGGTCTCCTTCTGGACAAAAATTGAAAAAAACAGTTTGACAAACCCCACATGTACACACATTCTTCATGCTGCGTGATTTAAATCAAGTATTACCTTCCCTTCACTAGCCAAAATGAGAAGAGGGTGAAGAAATCAGTTAAATCTGTCTTGTCAAAGCTTCACCTCTTTTCTCCAGAGATTTGACTCATTGGCCCAGAAAGGCAAAGGATGAAAGATTTCCGGTTATCTATAACCTCTCCCACCTCAGTGCTGCCACTCCATGTCCCCTCACGCTGAGGTAAAATCTTACCCCTAGCAGATGGAGGCTGAGAACAAATTTCCAACTGTTCGTAGTGTTTGTGAATGCCTGGCAGGGTACAAGTAAGAAAAATCTTCCACAACGAGTCTGCTTCTTTTGTTTGTGATCGACAGATCTACTATATTGGACGCCGAGAATGATTTATAGACGACTAAACTATCACTTCAAAAACAGGTCTCCCACAACATGAGCCTTCTCTTCAACATATGCTCACACGTGTGGGCAGAAAAGACAGGTCTTTTTTAAATCAGTAATTATTTCCCCAATTAAAGTTCTTAGATTCAGCAGGTCATCTCCGAATCCTTTCATTTGTCACATTGCACGTCTCCTTTGTAGAATGGAACCCTCATATTAATCTTTTCACAGCTAATACTGTATATAAAAGTATAAAAACCATGGATCCTTTAATTTGATTTGTCTAGTGGCAATTTCCATTTCCAAATCTAACTGTTTCACCTAACACACAGGATTTCTGTTTCTTTAAACAGCATCCTTTATCCTTTCTGACTGACCTTTTTTTCCAAAGAAATGTTCCCCCTGCAGTCGCTTCCACTTGGGACAGGAATGCAACATCAAAAAAATAATAGCAGAGTTTGCAGTGAGCCGAGGGTGAGGCACCCCTGTCTACATGACTCATCCCCATAAAGCGCGACGAAGCAATATTTCAGGCATTTATCGCGCCTTCCTCGCGCTATTGGATTTTTGGCCGGTCTGCTGTGTCCCGGTGTCAAACCCGGTGAGACCACGCCGTGAGTCAGGGCTGGCGTCATGAGGGTCATCAGCATGTGGAGTATGTGCGTGGTATTAGCGTGTAATGGGCCATTTTATGGGCAGAGCTGCAGGGATGACATCAGCAGGTGATTATGGAGCCGGAATGATGGCCACGACCGGCGACCTTTCCAGCAAATCGTTAAAACACGTCTTGTCTCGTGTAGAGTTTTTTTTTTCTCGAGTTAAAACTACTTTACAACTTACTGAATTTGTGGAATCATGATTTCTTCGGCAGAGCAGCTATTCAAAACAAAGAGTGACATCTTTTTAATAATTCTTCATTAAATTATTCTTCATCATTCATATTTTTGACTGCTTTGTAAGTAGAGTTTGTTCTTTTACATTTATGTATAGAGCTAAAATCCCGAACGTAGTTAAGCCCAAACCATATGAATATAACCAAGTAACTACACAAACTTTACTAAAATTCAATATTTAAATTCAGTGTTTGATATTAGTATATCTAGACGACATAAAACAAAGTTTTATTGTAGCAGTATGTGTCACACAAGACACAGTCTACACATTAAACATCAGAATTACCGGTAGGACCCATTGCCAAATCCTAAGGAGATCCCTAATAGCGACACATTGAAGCATGAGGTCTTCTCAAACTTGGAACATATGATTGTGCATTTGGCGTGAGGCTTCATAAGCAAATCCTTCAAACCTTTATGTTAAGATGGGCCTCCATGCGTGCACCTTGTTTCCCCATCACCCTGATGTTCATTTGGATTGGGATTTGAAAAGGCTTTGTGGTCCTGAAACCATTCTTGAGCCATTGCAGTGTAGGAGGGAACATTTTCCTGGTGAAAGAGGACACTGCTATGGAATCTCATGTCTGCAAACAATGTTAATGGAGCTGTTTGAGTCACATACATCACAAAGAATGCAACACAAGGTTTCCCCGCAGATTATCACACACCGATTGCTGGCTTGCCTTCCTTCCATATTAAATCCCCTCTGTTGTGTCTTAACTCCCAGCCCGGCTGAGCTGTCTTTTTGTATTCTTCCGTTCTCTTGCTCACATCCCGACTGAAGCATCCTTAGCCAGTGAGCATCCTGATCAGTCTGAACCCACATAACCCTTAACACAACACTATACAAGCATTTCATATTGTATTTGTTTCGCTAAATCTGGGCCATCCTTGTTTCAGTAAGTCAGTCACGTGTTTTCTTTCTGTGGACATGTTTCATTTGCCCTGACCCATCACACTGTTTAGTAAAAATCTAATTTGCCAAATCCTCATGCTTACCCCTTTTTCTGCTTCCTCCCTCCTTCAAGGACATGTTAACTTGATGTCTGTCATGCCCCACTTTCTACCACAGGGCCATTGTTACAAGATAACCCTTTTAGTTTTTCTCCTTTACATCTTGCAGTGGTCATAGTGTTATGGCATTTAAACTCTAGACGTTTTCTTCCAAATAATTTAATTCTCAGAATGTCATCATGTAAAAAGAGAAACAACTCCTGTGGTAATAGATAGCATGTGAAGACAAAAACCTACTGGATATTATGACTTGTGGAGCCACAGCAAAACACAGGGGACTGTCTTTGCATGCATCTATCTGCAAGTAGTTACTTGTTTGCATCCATCCTCAGGAGACATTTGCGATTCTTCAATAACACGGGGGCAGCCCTGCTGATTCGTCTGGCACCTCCTCACCTGTGTCCTAACCCTGCCGCCTCTCTCCTCCTGCCTTCCCTCCCACAGACGTGAAGCATCATGGGGAAACACAACAGCAAGCTGGCCCCGGAGGTCCTGGATGACCTCACCAAGAGCACGGAATTCAACGAGGCAGAGCTCAAGCAGTGGTACAAAGGCTTCCTCAAAGACTGTCCCTCGGGCATTCTCAACCTGGAGGAGTTTCAGCAGCTCTATGTCAAGGTGAGAGGAAGTGGGGAGGCGATGGTGGAAGTAGCAACTTGATTTTTCCTTTTTCCTTTTTTGCAATGAAAAAGAAGCAGTTTATATATCAATCTGTATATGAATATATATATATATATATATATATATATATATATATACAGTACATGGATGGATGGATAGAGAATTAATGGATGACTGATTCTTTAATCAGAATTATCCCAAACATCCAAACTGTTAGAATGTATTTAAATACTTATTTTCAGCCACAGTCATTTTTTAAAGAATCATAAGTTGAGTTTCTGTTGACTAAATGGACTATAGGGAGGACCATGGAGTCAGTCAGTCAGCAGCTGCTGCCCAGTCCTTGGGTGAATTCAAGGCAAAACAACTACCACTGAGTTACACAATAGACACAAAAGAACTAGCAACTACATTTTTTCTAAGAAAACACACCACAGTGGTTTTGGTGCCCTGTTGTTTTTTTCCCCAAAAGTTCTGTTGAATATTCTGTACTTTGCCAGAGTGCTGAGATGAGTCAACAGCAATTACCGGTGTGCACATCTATACTTAGATCTGATGATCTTTTGAATGGGCTGTACATTTTCTGGCAAGTTAATTCATTCCACTTCAGCTTTGAATGGAAGAGAAAACAACCGTGGGTTGTAATTGTAGCTCTTTGCATTCTTTAAAAGTTCACTTTAAGCCTTTAAAATATAGCATTAGAATGAATAAATTGAAAAACTACACATATGCACACCTTTATGTCATGTTAAAGGTAATTCATTGTGCATATGTAGCCCAGACTGTTGACTGTTAGCACCATGGCCTCACAGCCTGAGGGTTCTGGGTTGGAGTCCCGGGGGAACCAGGACCAGAGGGTTCTGGGTCGGAGTCCCGGGGGAACCAGGACCTTTCTGGGTGGTTCTGCATGTTCTCCTGTGTCTGTGGGTTCTCTCCGGGTTCTCCGGCTTCCTCCCACCCTCCAAAAACCTGCACGTTAGGTTGGTTGGACTCCAAACTGCCCTTAGTGTGAGTGTGTGTGGTTGTTGGTCTTTGTGTGTCTCTGTGTGTCCCTGTGATGGACTTGGTCCGTCCAGGGTGACCCCGCCTCTCCCCATTGACCATGGGGATAGGCTCCAGTCCCCCCCGACCCCATTAGGGGATAAGGGGTTACGAAAATGGATGGATGGTTATTGAAAGTATTATTAGCTTGAATTCAGTTAACCATGACCTGAATCGTTTACACTGCAAGAAAAAGGAATACTAAGAAAAGGGACCCACCATCTTCCATTTATCAGTACAACAGAACTGAATACTTTAGCTCAGTTTTATGTCAGGTACTGTTATTCCATTGGCGCTTTATTCATCTCCTTTTAAGCACCTGTAAAAGATCCCATTTCATTTACTGCGTCCCAATATGTTAAACATCAGAGTTTTTCCCCCCGCGCTTGTTTGCTTCTGTTGATAGCTCATTCAAATGGAAAACAACTTTAACCGAGCCATGACACTGCGAGTAGATCCAAGAAGGGCTGAGCAGGTACTAATGGAAAAGTGTTCGGTATTCAATGTCGAGACTTTAATCCCTTAGCATTGGGAAAAATTAAATAACAGACTCCTTCATCAACCACAATTCAACACAATCTGATTTGTTATTGGATTTGACGTGTGCCTTTGTTTGTTTTTTGCTGTTTTTGTCCCTGCAGTTTTTCCCTTATGGCGACGCCTCCAAGTTTGCTCAACACGCATTCCGGACGTTCGACAAAAATGGCGATGGAACCATTGACTTCAGGGAGTTCATCTGTGCCCTGTCCATCACCTCCAGAGGCAGCTTCGAGCAGAAACTCAACTGGGCCTTCAACATGTACGATCTGGATGGAGATGGGAAGATCACACGCATGGAGATGCTGGAGATCATTGAGGTGTGTGAGGTGGGAACAGAAAGGGGAATTTGACGTGCGAGAGTCTGACACACCAGAATTCTTCCTTTCCCCCTCTTTCATAGGCCATCTACAAGATGGTTGGCACAGTGATCATGATGCGCATGAACGAGGACGGGCTGACCCCTCAGCAGCGTGTGGACAAGATCTTCTCCAAGATGGACAAGGACCACAATGATGAGATCACCTTGGAGGAATTCAAAGAGGCCGCCAAGTCCGATCCCTCGATCGTCCTGCTGCTGCAGTGTGACATGCAGAAGTAGGGCAGAAGGGATGGGGAAACGGGAGAGGGGGAAGGGAGGGAGAAGGAAACTAAGGAAGGAAGGGAGGGAGGAGGCTGAGAGAGGTGGGAGAAGTCAGGGAGGGATGTAGTGGAGGACGGAGGAGGAGAGAGGTTTATGAGGCAGGGATGGCTGGAAAAGGGCCTGGTTTGGAGCGTGGTGGAGCTCTGATGGATGCCATTCCTTTTTTTCCAGGCCACCCCCCGCTGTGCAGCACACTCCCGCGGCACAGTGCGGCTTCGGCCTCCGTGGCTGTCTCCATTAGTCCAGTCAGACTGTGTTTGGGAAGTGGAAATCCCTCCTGCGCTGTTTGGCTCAGAGCAGAGAAATATGGTGTCACTCGTGCTTTCACACAGGCGAGCTCCGTGTGGAGCATGTGAGATTAAAAGGCTGCAGGCGGATCCAAAGTGTGAAGACACCGATTTGAGAATGTAGCCAGTCTAATATGAAATATTTTATCACATCCACTATATGATAAAAAGGAATGGCATTAACCCAGAATAGGTCCTGTTGGTTCATTCAGTGTCAGGAAATACGTCCTTTTTTATTTTAGTACTGTTAGAGAGAGGCATGTAATTGAACGACACCATACAATACCATCAGCTACACACTCACACACACCCATGTATATATATATATGTGTGTGTGTGTGTACACACACATATTCACCTCTCTTGAATCTGTATGACACTGTCACGCTGCCACCCTGGCGTTCATTAGCGGCTCCACAGACAAACTCCCAAAGCCGTTATGTGTAGCCTTTCTGGCAGATTCTGGCTCGTGTCCACCTGCTTTGCTCCGTAAATAGCAGACAGGCAGGTGATGAAAGGCTCTGGCAGCTGCCACCAGCAGCAAGGTGAGGCATGCTGATGTGCTGCCCGCTGACTTCTGACTGCACCCACCGTTTTAGTGACAAAATCAATATCTTGTCGAGAAGATAAAAAAAGAACACCTGTAGCCAGGCGAGAGGAAAGACTTTTCTTTCTAGTAACATGTCCAAAGCTCTTTTTAGCAAGTAAAAAACTGTCCCCCATAGCTCCATCTGCTCTCAGTCAGGGTTGCATAAGTTAGTCTGCAGCCTAACAAAATGAAAGTTATGATAGGAAAAGATGTTTAGGTAAATTAGGCGACATTTAACAGTGTGTGTGTGTGTGTGTGTATGTGTGTATGTGTGTGTGTTGTTATCAGCCTGTGTGCTACTTCTTCAGGTGGCAACATGGTTTTGCTCTTCATGCCATAGTGGTCAGCTACTTTCTCTCTCTGATCAATAGTTGGGATCTGATGGCTGACTAGCCAAAAAATGAGAGAGAGAAAAAGCACAGCGCTTGTCAACTTTGTGACATACTCGATTAAAGCAGAGTTAGAAATAGAAAAAACCTAAACAAAAAAAACATCACTCCCAACAAATCTTGGGAAACCATTTATTTGAGCAACAGAAGAAGCCACTAGAGGAACATGGAGTGGAGATAATCAGGATACTGATCATGGGTCTTATGACATTTCTAAGAAAGGCCAAATCTGCCTCTGTGATTCAGCATAGTTTCAGGTGAAATAGCCCTCTCTCCTCATTCTTTCCCGCTGCCGTGCTCCTGCCCCGTTTGGTTTTCTTCCTTTCTAAATGTCAGAGGAAGCGCTTTGATAATCGGCACAGGGAGAGGAACTTTACTGAACTCAGCTCAGATCTAAAATCGATGTGAAACGGAGCAAAAGGTTAAAAAAGGTAGCTCTGGTGGAGTGTTGTCCATAAGAGGGTAAGCTAGGGCAGATGACTGGAGGGTGTAATTGCACCTGCGCATTGAATTAGAAAAGGTCTGAAATGTAGAGCTACGACCACAATATAAGGCACTTATCTAATTTACTGGAAATGCTACATAATAATGCACTTTAGTTTGGAACAAAGAAAGTATGAAATGAAAATAAAAATTTGAAGCTACCGCCACAAGAAGCTTAACACAGTAGACTTTTTATTTTGGCAACATTTTGTATCTTTTCTTGCTCTGTGGTAATCTTTTGTACGTGTGTAACCTTATTTTTAACTTCAGTGTTTCTAAGCTCAAATAGGACCAGCCTCATATCTCAGTCCATTTCTAGCCTCATAATAAACTATGTTTTTTTTTAATCTGAGGTCAAAGGAGAGTGTTCCTTATTAAATGGTGCAAACACAACAAGGCATAGTTAAGCTCAGCCGATTGTAACTTAGCTTAGCTTATTTGAAATATTGCTTGCTGACGAAAAAAAGCCAATTAAAAAAGGCTTATGGACTGAACAAAGAGTCAATTAGTGAACATTCAGAAAGAACAATTATGTTCCTTTAATTCCCTTTTCTTCCTTTGAACAAAGGGAAGCTAATAACTTTTCTTCACTGTGGCGATTCTTAGCGTCACGCTAGCTAACCCTACAAACCCCTGCCTTTAGCTTCAGATTTGCTGTTGCACAAGTGTGCTGTTTATGTCAATCTTCTCATTCGATAGCCAACCAAGCCAGATTCTCAAAATGGTCTTGATAACTTCACAATAGATGTTGCGTTGATCTTAAATGCTAGCGAAAGTCATTCTGTCTAGTCATGTAAAAAATCGTAACGAAACTTTCTCTGGGATGATGGTGGGAAACAGTATTTGGTCATGATTCAGAATCCAGTTAAACTGATAGGCTGATATCTCCTTTTATTTGTTTGGGATTACATCTGTGTACTTTTAGTACTTTCAGTCGAGGCAAGACCTGCCAAGAAAGCACCTTCTTATCTCAAGCTATGTTAGTGCTTAAAAACAATTCAACGATTAGTCATTTGAGCCATCTTTGCATAAAATCACCGTCCCCTCCTCCTCATCCTCAGACAGCTGGTGAAGATGCTCCCTCCCTGAGGCTTCAGAGAGCCTCGCTGTGCGATAATGTAAAGACAAACCTACATGTACATCATAATGCGACTGTAATCGTATTTATGACAACAACTATAATATGTAAATGTACCACTAGCTTAGATATGATTTCATATGACAACAAAGCTACTGTGCGCGAGTGTGTGCGAGTGTGTGTGCGAGTGCGTGTCTGTGTGGGTTGGAGTAACTGTGGGTGGTTGTGGTAGTGTGCGTGGCACTTGTGTGAGTGCTCAGTGTTTTGTATTTGTATCATTTGTGTAACAAGAGATGCCTCAGTCTAGTTTAACTTTGTAAAAATGTGAGTGTAAATGCTCACACCGAAGCACTGAGTATTATAACGCGTTTGCTTTTGTGGTCCGCTGGTAAACCGTCTCCCATGTGGAAGTCATTGTTTTGTCAGCCTACAGTGGCAGTGCTGCAAGTCATACTCGTAATATGGAGGTCCGTTTGTACCAAATGGCAGAGCTGACAGGCCATTAGGCAGCCTGAGGTGTGGGGCCAGGGCTGTGGGTGGTGGGGGGGGGGAAACAGCCCTGTGATCCAGAGTCCAGCAGTGGACGCAGGAATAATGCCACGCCTCATAACAGTTTCCCTTTCTTTGTTACGTAATGCACATGCCCGGAGATCAAAGTGAGCGACATTACATAATGCAGACCACTGATCATTCACTGCAGTCACATGGGACGTGAGCAAGTCTGAGAAAGAACGAGTAGTCCACTCATCTAAGGGTCAAGGTGGCACCAGCACCGACTTCCACACAAGACATGAAGACACCAGCTCTTTTGAAAAACACAATAGCAGACAGCTGCTTTAGGTTTCGAGGAAACCTGCAGTAAATTCTATAGAACGGCTGTAAAAAAGGGTGAAATCGCAAACAGCCGGGATATTCACAAAGAGATGACCGATTGATGAGCATGGAAATGTGGAAAAAGAAAGAAAAGAATTTACTAAGTGCTTGTTCGACACCAGGATATTTGAACTGTGCTTGAAGGGTGGGATTTACTGTGGGCGGAATGGGAAACGCAAAGTAAACCGAATGATAAAAGCAAAACTAGCAAAAGCAGTTGAGATACAGAAAAATCAAAAGCAAACAAACAACCAAAAAACCCACAAACAAATTGAAAAAGTCAAAATCACAGTGAAGAAGGAAACAAATCAATAGAATAAATGTCTTTATTCCTACCTCACAAATGACTCTTTCTTTCATTGCTTTACAGATTTATTCCTTTCTTTTGGCACTTGTGCTGTTCCATAACTTGCTACCTGAAACCAGACAGCAAAGTTATCCACAGCCAAGGGACTAACGCAGAGATTTAGCCTGAGACAAAGAGATCATCACGAAAACGGCAGAGATTGCCCAAGTTTGATTGCCGCGGTCCTTTGGGATATGTTTTGCTGTTTTTTTTACATTTTCTAAATCAAGACAAACCACAGAGACGACTCGGTGAAGATTGACCCACATTGGCTCCGGTCATGTCAGGTTTTGATACCTGGGTACACATCCACAAAAGCCCCAAAGGTTTTTGCGCCTGGTTTTCTTGTTTTGAGCCATCGTATTCTTGTCATATGCACAGTTAATCATCCAATTTCACATTTGCCGGTATACAGTAAAATGCCTTGATTGGAAGCGGGCGGCTCATAAAGTGGCCTCACAACATGTTGATGTGTGGCGTGCTGTGTGGATCAGACCCAGTCTGTCCTCATCAGTTACGCTGCAGACCTGGAAAACCCTCCTTCAGTTGCTAACACCAATAGTTTTCTGTTTCTTTCTCTTCATGGATCCATTTTGTTTCTTCTTTCTTGTCCAATACAATTAAAAACAGAATAAATTAGGTATTTTTCTGCTTATTTTACGTGCCAAAGATGGGACTGTGTTGCTTTGTGAAACCCGTTGGCTGGGATAGGTGGAGCTCATCTGAGGGGATGCTGTGCTGATTAGGTGTGATGCTCTCCATCAGCCGTGGGCTCATCAGCAGCTCTGAGCAGACGCTGAGCGGTGTGATGTGAATATAAACATGGATGTTCTACTTCTTCACAGGGAATAACGTGTGCTCTGTCGTGCAATATAATTCTACTCTTCACCATTTCTCTATGATGTTTATGTAAATGTCTACTCGTCCTGTCGATGATTTTGCCTTCCTTTTTTGGTTTTGTTTTTTTGTTTTCAATATTGTTAGACTCCTAGAACAAATACATTGTAATTATTTTTGTTACATAGAATAAAAGATAAATGTCAGAAGTCACGTCTTGCTCTTCTTGGCTTGTGTGTTTCCTCTGAAAATGCACCACAGCAGCCCCCGAGTGTGAGTCACCATCTAGTGATGATGCCACACTACTGCAGTGATGTCACCTGGCAGGCTGTTGGCATGGTAACTGGGCCGAGGCCACCGGGCTGCCAGACAAGCTCCCCTGTAGATGTCGCATGTATCTATACACGGGCATGGATGCACAAACACACACACACACACACACGCGTAGAGAGTTGTGACATTTAATGAGTGCGGAAATGAGTTTGGCCCGTGGTGTGTGTGGACACTCATTTACTCAGCTGGACAGCGATGGGGAAATAATTCAACACAATGAGGTGACTCATAAGGATTGAGCTTTAACTTAATGAATCGTGGCAGACAGCCACTTTAAGACATATTTACACCTCCCGCAAGAGGTGTGGACACTTTCCATTCTCAGTAGTCAAACTCATTTCTGCGTTTCCGGCTTTGTGGCCTAAATGAAGCTCCTCAGTTTCTGCCGCCATTAAGAAAGAACACGTCCATTTACCACAGGCTTTGGTCTATCTATTTTCTCAGTTTAACCACACAACCCCTTACCCCCCACGCCACCCCCCCCACCATCTTTTCCATTGCCCATTCCCATTCCGTCCGTCACAGATCAATAGAAATCTATTCTGTGCCTAATCGCATCAGGCTCCATCTGAGTGGAAAACCAAACACCAGAGCTCCACACAGGGGCCCAGACCCAGAGAGCACGGGAATCACGACTCACCGCAGTGATAGAGGTCACAGCCGAGGGGTGCAATTCACAGAAAGCCCACAGGGTGGAGCTGCTAGTCCAGCCCCCCCCCCCACACACCGTTCAGCTCCACTGGTAGGACAACAGGCAGGGACAGTTTTATCTGTAGGAAAACCTGTTCGGTGCACATGAAAAGCAAAAGACCAGAGCTATGCAGTAAGGAAACAGATGTCATTTTCCATAAGCATTTAGAGGAAAGAATGTGGAGGACAATGGGATGAGATTTTAGAGTCCTGCAGCACATGTGGACTAACAAACAGCTTCCACATTTGAAGAGATGAACTATCCTAGAGAAAAAAGCCCCTAATTGTACTTTTAGTCGTCAAAGGTCCTGCTGTTGTTCTCTTTTATCTTGTTCATTTACCTATTGGGAACATAAGTGACGCTTTCAGGGCCTCTTGAGCCAGACATGTGCCTTCAGGTTCCGTTATTACAAATTAAGGGTATATAAATTTAGAAAGTATTACAGGAGACATATTCAAACAGGTCTGTGTCCGTGTGAGGGAATGGTGACCTATCCAGGGTGAACCTCGCCTCTTGTCCAATGCCAGCTGGGATTAGCTTCAGTGCTGCAGAAAATTAATGAATGAATACTTTTGAACTGAAGAAACATCACTCAGAAACCCCAAGATACAGCAACTCTCGCTCTAGAACGGTAGCAAAGGGAAATAGAAATGTTTGACCAGCGTACAGAACGTTGTGGTGCAGCTGAGGGGAATGTGTGCTAGAAGTCTTCAGAGTTCATGTCTGGCTGTTTGGGCTGTTGCTTTTGTAGGTTGACAACAACGAGTGCTTATGAAGCATTACCAGGTGAACACAACAGTTTGATTTCATCTGCCAATGAACCCACACTTACAAGAAGATTAAAAAGAAAAAGTGGTTTTACCCCACTTTGTTATTTGTCTCTTTCATTGGAGCTCTACGCCCTAGATGTCTCCTCTTTAACTTAACTTGAGTCGAGGTTTTCTTCCAGACAAAGCTCAGGTAGCTGCTCAAATAGGTTGATGGATTTTCCACTACATTCTTTTTGGGCATGATAACAGACTTCCAGTTACCAACAGAAGCTTTTTCCACCAGCACAGCGTGCAAAGCAGCACTGAAGAATGTTTGATGAATATGTGATTTAACAGAAAGCATTATCAGAAAATCTGAAAACAATAGGACAGTCAGCCAGAACTTCTGCTGCAGCGAGGAGCCTGTCTATAGATAATGAGTTATACCAGTAGGACAAAAAAAGTCTACAAATTCTAATTAGGAAATTCAGAATTACATGCATACAATAACCGCCTAAACTAAGAAAAGAACAGATATAAAAAACAGATAAAAAACAGCCAAACAGAAGAAAGAACAAGTAGAGGACGTCAGCTGAATTCTGATTGGTTGCTGGCGTAGGTACGTGAATGAGCAACAACAGCCCTGGCACAGCCATGAGGAGAATAAAATAAGTAACTGAAGATATATTGACAGAAAATAACAGTAAATTGCAAAGAAAACTGAAAATTCCGGAAAAAGAACTGATGGAACAGCTAGCACAAAGGTCAACACCATTAGTTTAGCTATATTATGTTTGTAACTGGTTAGAAATAACTGACAAATAAAAATCCCCAAACTGAGTATACTGTTCTGTTAAAGCGGCCCTTTCATTTAGTTTTTGAGCAACACAAGTGGCAAGATTTATTTCTGTGCTTGTGCTGGTTGAGAATGAATAATTAAGAGGCAACTTGTTCCAAACCAACAAGCTTTACACAATAAAATTCAATGAGAAAATTTTTCATGGACACCCCCCACTCATACAAAGCTCACCTGAACCGGCTGTCTTCTCCTTTTTGGTACCGTTATACAAGATTCTGCTTCTGTGTTTATTTAAACACTACTAAACTACTACTCTCATTACTAAAAACTATTGTTAAAGACAGTATAAGTATTAAAACCCAGAAGACCAAAGATATGCCTTAATCTAACTAAGTCTGTTATATTTCCATAAGCCTGTGATATCTATTTTTTTCTCCAAATTTTCAATCTTTATGATGGCAAAACATTTTTCTTCCTATTATCATAAATATGTCTCCTATTTTATTTTTTCTCTGTTAAAATGGCCAACATTTTTTGGATTGATCTTATATGTTGTTCTTCCAACATAATTAAAAACTACAAAACTATCTTAATATCTTTGCGAGTATATCTCATTGTTCCCATATAACATCATTTAATCCTGAAAGGTTGTAAAGTCTGTTTTGTTGAAGGAAAAAGAAAACAGAGGACTGTGCTGTTGTCCTCTTGATGACTGTAACATTCAGAATGTAGATGCTGGAACACTAATGGCTCTCTGAGCTCAACATTGGTGTTTGATAAAGGTTACATCCATTATCTACTATCTTTAGGCTAATTTATCCCTTTCCCCTGATCAACCCCTCCCTCTCTGATGCTCACCCACAGTTAGTACCCTTTAGCTTCACTATACACAAGCATTTATAGCTAAATCTGCTTTTTCCTGACATTTCCCACAATATCAATAACAGTCAAAATGGTCCTTATCCCGCAAGTTTGAGATAAGAATGAGTTAAACTGGGGGGAAATATAAGGTGTTTGTGGTGAAGAAAAATCATTTTCAAAATGAAAAATTATCCCTTTTTCTATATCATGATTTTTTGCATTTTTTAAAAACCTGATTCCATCTGACATGTTTGACAGAAAGAAATAAAAAAAGGAGAAAAAAAGAGAAGCTTTCGGTGCAGTCCCAGATTAAAGGGCTCATCATTGTGGCTATTTTTGCTGTGAGAGTGTCAGAGCGTCCCATGAGCCTCTCCGGTAAATGCACCGTCAACACGGGGACAGTGGAGGCGTGTCCGGGCTGAATAAGGAAGCGGGGCTGTGATTGGTCAGCAGGGAGGGGGGAACAAATGAATGCAGAAAGCTGAGAGGGAGAGTGAATGGGACAGGGAGAGAGATTTGGCCGGGATGGGGAGGGGCGGGGGGGCAGTGAGAGGGGACTCAGAGAGGGAGCAGCAGATGGACGGCTGCAGGGCCAGCAGCACACTCACAGAGGACAGACAGTCCGTGCCCCCGCCGGCGTGCACGCATGCACACGCTCCGGAACACAGCAGCCGGGCGGCCTGGGATAAGGCTGGTGGGGCAGTGAGAGTCCTGCGGGTCCTCTGGATTGGATGGTGAGAGCCATAATCCTGTTGGGAGGCGGAATCAGGATCCAGACTGCTGAGCACCAGGAGGAAGAGGGAACTCTTCTTCACTTTGCCCGCTCTGAGGCAGGGGGAGGCCGCTGTGGGAGAGGGTTTTGACTGCTGGACCCAGATAAATGCAACAGACAGTGGTGGGACGGGTTCTTCATTAGGTCTTCTTTCCTTCTGGGTTTTCTGGGCCTGAGTGGACACCGGTGTGTCTGCGGGCGGCAGAGTTCTGTGGGCAGCCCGGGGAGTGCAGGCCGAGGGTCCTTCCATGGTCGAGATGAGTCTGGACCCTGTGCAGGTGATGAGCGGGCAGGTGAAGGATCTCACGGTTTCCCCGTCGTCCAACGGAGACAGCAGAGGATCATGGGAGGAGAAAGAGGAGTTTGACCAGGACCGACTGGGCCTCACCACCAAGCCCAAGCCAGTAAGTCCCACTGACCAGAGCTGGTCCCGCCTGTCCACATCTGTTCTGGCACCTTCTGACATCATGGAAACGCAAAGGGCTTTTTATCGGGCACTCACCGTACACTGACATTCTACCAAACACATCTCTGCCGTTTACTCTCCTGATCAGACGCTTTTTTGGTTCAAATTCTGACCCATCCCATGTTCAGTTTAAAGAATATCCCACAAATGAGAGGACAAACTAGAGATCTAGGTCTCTGTCTTTGTAGACTTTGTGACTGGATTTACCCTGAGAGACTCTCTCGCTCTCTATGAAACCTTAGGTATTTGAAGACTTTCAAACTCGAGAATGACAATGACCAACACACTTTTAGGGGGATCCCCAACAACCTTGTTTCATTTCGACAATGATCCAGGGTCCTGTTACAGGAGATTATGTCCATCTAATAGGCTAAGGATGGCACCTTTTTGATTGTGCATTTGAACTTTAGTGTTGGAAATAAACTCAGCAGGAAGAACAGGCAACTAAGCCTACATGCTGTACAACAAAAGGACATTTTCCCCTTGTTCTGATAACAGAACTACCCTTTAAAAAAAGCTAGGTTTTCAAACTGAATTTAAACTGAGTGAGTTAGTCCATAATCCTGAAAACTAGTGTGGTGTAGACCTACTATGAGCAACAGGTTAGCTCGGACGTGAGCTTGACTTGTCCCTCTTTCTGCCAGAGGTTTAGTGCTGTTTTTGGCCCCGCGAGACGTCAACATACTGAGCGGGACACGGTGGCCTTTTCCCAGAATCAGGGACAGCTCCAGTCCCTCAGACAGCCTCACCCCGCCGGAGGCTGATATTAGGGTCCCAGGATGGTAGCGGAGGAAGGACTGAGCAAGTGCAAGTCAGGAACACGAAGTACAGACAAAGTCTTAGAGCTAAAAGTAGCTAAAAGCTGAGTAATCTCCACTGCATGAGGATTAATGCAGGCGCCGGTGCACTTTCAGACAGCAAACCTGAACCATTGTACTTAACTGTTGATCCAAGAATTTCTATATTACATCACCATTTAATGACGCTGCATTAATCCCCAAATAGAACTGAAAAAACGCATTAAAAGTATACATTTATAGCATGGCAATGCTGTCATACGAGCACTGGTGTGTATATATATATATATATATATATATATATATATATATGACAGGATTAGAGGAAAGAACATGATGTGATTACTCATCAGTGGGGAAGACCACACAGGTTTTCTGGGTTTTATTGAAATGTCAGAGTAGATTAGGCCTGTTTTAAACTGAGAAGGCAACAAAATCAATATCATTCTTGGGTATTCACTATTGTATGAAATCTGATCAATTTTTCGGTTGTCTATTTAAACTCTCCCGTATAATTGATATCATGAATAAGAATTACGGGGGGAAAAATAAGTCCTTTTCTCAGTGGCAAAGGCTTTTCATCGAAAACCAGACGACACAAAAGCTTTTCATCACATCGATACAAATTTCCAAATCAAATGAAAGTTCTGCTGGATGAAAGGGTCATTTCGATATAAAAGATGCCCAACAAGGCCAGTGGGAAGTTAAAATAGTGGAGGCCTTTCTGTGTGGAGTTAGCACGCTCTCTCTGTGTCTGCACGGGTTCTCCGACGTCCTCCCACTGTCCAAAGACAGGCAGGTCAGGTCAAGTAATTATTCTAAATTGCCCCTAGGAATAGATTTGAGTGTAGTTTGTGATCCTGTGATGGACTGCTGACCTCTTCAGGATGTACTCGACCTCTCGTCCAGTCCCCGCTGGCATAGCTCCAGACTTTACTAGCAATAAGCGCTATAGAAAACGAATGGAAGATCAAATGTTATGGGGACTTTTTCGTCATTAGTCATGACTCCCGTTTATTCTGCTGTCCAGTGGAGCTGAGAAGGCCTCAGAGTGAACACACTTTGTTGTGTCACACCATATTGTGAAGAAAGGAACCACATTGAACGATGTGTCCACGAGCAGCATCATTTTTAGCAAGAGCAGCTCCAGGTGCTCGAGAGGAGTCTCCTCCACAAAGTCTGCCCTCTTTATCAGCCCCCTTAGCTTTTCTGGGTCTCTGGCTTCAACAGAAGGCTGCAAAGCAGATTGCAATCTCCTCCACAGACTCATGGAAGATAAACAGCATATTGCTGTAGCGTTGAAGCACCAAGGCTTTATGAACCTTTTCAATCTATGGAAGGGAAACATCTGGGTTCACCAGATTGGATGCAGGTCAAAAATGTCTCACAAGTGTCCGCTATCATTTAAGACACAATGTCTTATGCAGAGTCAGTTTAATGTACGAGTATCATTTAAAAGCAGGGACCCCTCAGAGACCTCTGGGGCTGAACTGGTTGAGGATTGCCTCGAGGCTAGTTTTGTTGGGCATGTCAATCATTTGGTTTCTGTAATCCTCCACCTCCTCCATCTTTTCTCTAGAAAAACAAATAGTGTTTGGTTTAATACCAATCTGTCTAAATTCCATACCCATCCTTTTTGTTTGGGCACAAAACACTGAGTTTCATGTTCTCGTACCATGTCACAAAGGTAAAGCCTGTATATATATTCTGGAGCTTGTCAGTCTTGCCCAAACTACTCTAAAAGCTTCAGAGAAAAATCAAACACCCCGATTTCTCAAAGAGCTGCCAGCTACATTTGGATTATTTCAGGCTCTATCATGCAGATCGATACTGGCATTTTCAACACGAACTCATTAGCGAACTGTAAGGGGTTGAGTTTAGTGCTGATTAAAGGCCAACCGGGGGGGCTATCCGGGGCTTCCATCAGCTGGGACGTTAGGCTGACTGGCCTGTTGTCACCCAGGGCGAGATGCTCTACGAGATGCTTTATGGATCAGAACAGGGCTAAGGTTAAAGTCGTGCACAGGTCAACAGGTATCTGGAGCAGACGGTGTCTGAACCAGCAGCCTTGTTCTGGATCACACTCCCCTGACTGATAGAGGCGCTGACACAGGAAGTCTTACTGGTGTGGGTTAGGGTTAGGGTTAGGGTTATGATCCTCGGCCTGACAGAGACACCCTGCTAGAAGGAGGGCATGAGGCCCATGTAGCTGCAGGAGGGTGGAAAAGCCGTTGCTGTGAGGTTAATCCACTGAGAACAGCGTTCTCCTCGGTGGCTTTCCCCAGAGCACTGTGACGTGATTCTGTACTGGGAAAAGATAATCCGCCTAACATCAAGCTGCAACGGTATCTTTTTCACTGAGGCACATTTGCCAGCTCCTACAGAAGCACATTGCATTCACTGGGAAAAAAATGAGACACCTTATGTTGTAATTATAAGAAAAGATGTTGTAGTTATGAGATCAGGAAAGGAAAGTATGGTACTTTACTCAGAACCACTAAACTGCACATCCACAAAGAGGTGAATTCATATATATGAGTCATTTTAAACTTTATTTATGATGTTTATTTACGAATGCGGCTTTGTTACGTTTCATCATGTGACATCGTTACTGTGGCAACAGAAAAGCTGACATGGCCGAGATGCATGATTGAGTTGTTGTCGTTGTTGTTATGCTAGCATGTCGTAATTACGAGAAAATATCTCATAATTACCAGATCAGGATGTCCAAATCACGAGATAAGGTGTCAGTTTTTATTTTCTGTGAATGCAATGCGCTTCTGTAGGCTCTGGCATCACAACATGAAAGACGAGTCAGACAGAGGAAGAAAGCCCCAGCGGATACTAACAAACAGGCACACTTCAGCTCTGACATCAGGGTCAAACATGAGATCACACTACTTCAAGTTCCAGCCCAATCTACGTGTGAACGTCGGAATAACCGGCCAGGCCTGTGTTCTCCGGCAGCAGGAAAAAAAGAGCTGAGATGCATTACCAAAACCTTTTTTTTTTCTTGTTGCTGCCGACCTGATTGCAGGGCTGTTTACGGGGGTGTACAGTGACACCCCGGTGCTACTATGCTGCCAAGGCCCAAACCCACTGCATCATCACTGGCCTTTACCTTATCTATAAATACCTACACCCAGCACACGCAGCCCGCCACTCTCTGCTCACACTCTCACCTCTTTATCCCCCCCCCCCACACACACACACACACACACACACTGCTTCCTCCTCTGGGCTCTTTCCAACTGCTGTCCGGAGTTCCCGTCCATCTCTCATCTTTTAATTGCCCCACTGATAGGAGGGGTGTCTTGTGGCCTTTCATATTATGTAGATAAAAGATGACTCATGGATCAGGGTCGCACACCAATACCTGCTGATCTGGCAACGTTCTGCAGGGATTCACGTAAAGCAGAAAGTGCTTAAATCACCGTCAAACGAAAGCTCAACCCTCCAGTTTTCATTCCGAGAAAGTTCTGTTATCCATGACCCGTTACACACTGTTTGCCTTTAAGTTCCCATAGGTTTTTATATAGAGAAGTCTTATGATCGACGCATTCCCACTGAGAGAGAGGGAAAGAGAGAGAGAGAAAGAGATAGGGCAGGCAGTAAACACTTATAGTATCAAATCACAGCAAAGAACCGGACTCTGGCTCTGGGATCTCTCCCAGCGTGGCTGACATGTTATTCATAGAGTAAACCGACTCTGACGGATAAGCTGCACCAAAGGTCTCGCACATTTACACAGTCCTGTCAGAGTTGTGCGTTTTCCACTGTGAACGCACAACTCTAAATGTCGTGCCGCTTGCTTTATACAGTCACCTGTGAGTTACAGCTTTCCATTTAAAGGAAGTCTGTTCAAGTTATGTATCAGACATTAAAAAAAGAAAGAAAAAAAGAAACATTGTGTCTTGTCAGGGAACTTTTAAGATGTGGAAAAATTCTCTAACGAACTGCAAACAAACTGTTATTCTGCTAAGGTGTCAGGAAGACGAGTCCGGAAGGTGGAGGGAGGCGTGTTCTTCGTAAGTATGCTCCATCCTCACGAGCCTGAAAGTGTGAGTGGTTTCCCAGCAACCGTCAGCGCTGCCCCCTCACCCTCTTTAACCTGTTTGTGACGCCGGCCGCGCCCGCATGGCCCCCCCTCACGCCGCTGACCCCCGGCCTGACCCCCAGCCTGACCCCCAGCATCACTGACTCATCCTGGTACTGAGCGACTAATAAAGCTATAGCTGTGGCACCTTAATGTGTGTCCTCGTGCTTTTGTTGACTTTAACATGTGTGTGCGGGTGGACTGAACACGCAAACATTCCTTTTTTATAGTTTCCTGACAGAAGGAAGTATTTTTTTGTGTGCGTGTTTATGATTTCGACTGTCATCGCCTTCCGTGGTAAAAAAAAAAAAAAAGCAGTCATTTTCCTTGGTTATGTTCCAGATGTAATAAAACCGGGTCCAAGACTCCCTGACATTTGTCACTAAACGCTGTGGCCTTGGAACAAAGCCTTTCTAAACTAAGTGTGAACTGTGGCCCAAATCAGTCCCAGAACAGTTCATCGAGGATTCAATCAACACCCAAAACCTAAATCTCACCAGAGGGACGAAGATTTAAGGGATGGGGTTGAATCTTTTCTTTCTGCATTTGCACGATTCCACTGTGCCCAAATAATATTAGCTGAACTTTCTAAAACCTTACCAGAAAGTCTAAGTTTAGCATGTTTTCTTCATATTTCCATGTTATCATTACATTTCACTTATATTTAAGTGTGCGTGTTTTTGTCTGTAGGGAGAGGTAATCTCTATGAGAGTAATCTTTGGTTTATAGTACTTGTTTTGATGAGTCATATCTCCAAATCGAACTGGTTTACCTGGTGTCACAGTCACATACCCAGCTGAATAAAGCTTGTGTCCAAATTTATGCTGCAAAAACTGACCTCAGGAAACTTTACAAATCCCATCAGTGGCTCAGAATGAAAGGCAAAAGTCACAGTGCTGTTTTAAGTGCATCAGCTGTGATCGATCCTGCTCAGGGCAGAGACGGGTCATCTTTTTCTCCTTTTTCAGAGCTCACTGATCTGAGTTGGAGAACCTGTGTGTCAGCAGGTAAACGGGTGCATATCAGCGGGCAGCAGGTTGGGATGGAACAGGGCTAAAAACAGGAGCGATGCCTCAGTGCCCTTTGCAGCCTGCGGCCTATTTAAAAGCATAAAGCCGTAATGGCAGGTACACAAACATGTAGAGGCCTCCATTAGCAGACCGCCTCCCTCACTACACAAACACATGCCTCACTGGCAGTGTGGTGCTGTGCTCGTGCACGGTTAGAGCCGAGCACATTTAATGTGGGTTGAACGAAATTTTAATCATGATCACTTCTTTTAAAAACATTTTTAAAAAGGTTTTTACATTCTAAAGACATTTAAATATGTTGTAATGTCTTTTTTTTTACAGAGCCTCTTTAAAAAAGAAAATTGAGTTCTCCAAATCACACACAACAACTACACCCACAAACATATTGTGCTTGGATTGGTTATGCCCCACATTTACCGCATGTGGCTGCCCTCTGTGGGCAGTAATGCCACCTGCCCTGGCCGGAATGCAGCCCTCACCCTCCAAACACAAGCGTAAATACGAGCGTTAGGTAACCCGAGGCCACGGCAGCACCATCTCCTGCCCATCTGACGCTGTGACACTGTGCTGGATCGACATTATGAGCACTCTCCGGACACCCATGTGCCATTCTGGGTCTATTTTGCAGCTATTTTGTGTAAATAGGAACAGAGCGAACAGCAACGATTCGCATCTCTTCTGCATACATCTGATGTTATGATACGAAAGTACCTAATAAATATTGATACTGATACTGATATGCCTAAAAAATAATAAATAAATAAAATAAAAAAGGTTGAAAGCCAAATTTTGACAGCAATTGCTTCTAAAAAATGTCCCAGCCGAGTCGTTTTGTGGTAATTAGTTCCACGAAAACAATCGGTTCTAAATGAGTTTTTCACAGCTTTAAAGCATCCATAAATGCTCAGCACAGGCCTGTGCATGGTGTCTGTTTTCATGACAAACAAAGCGTGTGAGTGCAGTTTTCCCTTATATAACGGCTCTAACCCGGAGGTGGCCGTGATTCCCCTGTGAAGTCCTCAGATCACTAACAACTGCTACAGTCACTGTGCGCTGCAACTCTTTCCCAGTTTTTCCTTTCGTTTCCTTTCCATCCTGTGTCCTGATGACAGTTATTATTAAAACCATCACACAGGCTCACCTGATAGCAACAGGTTGATCGTAAACATGCTTTTAAATCACTACAGCGGAGAAACATCTAAATATTTTTGACCTATCACACAGATGAGGAAAAGTTTAATCTTGGATTTATGACAAATGTTGCAAATTTAGGATCACTGTTTTCTAGCTGAACCAATTAAGTTTGAAGAAGACAAAGAAGTTTTAGCTTGAAGGATGGGAAAAATATTTTTCAAGGATAAATGAAAAGTTCTTTTCAGGTACTGAAACATTTGCATGCTAAAGTGTCCTAATCCTATGACAATAAATACTACAAGATCTTTTTATCTTTAAAGCATGTGTCGATATTGTGTTGATCACATGACACAAACCCAACAAAAATTATTTTAATTCCAGTTTTTAAGGCAACAAAGCAGACAAATTGAGTGAAAAAACACTTTCTGAAGGCATGAGATTGATGCACACCAAGCAGGAATGACAAATTGAGTTTTTTTTGCTTATTTAGTGGTGACCTTTTTTTGTTTGTTTTTGTTAGCTGTCGCTTCAAGTTACCCTGGGCAAAAGAAACCCACTAACAGCATGAGGGTCACCCATCCCCTGACACTCTTACCTCCACATGGTCTGTTAAGTTTTCTAACATACATTTCAGTGGTCATTCCTTTTTATCTAGTAAGAAAATCAAGAGTGTTTTGATTTGTAAAAATTCCATTAGTATTCCTGTAATAAAGCCGCTAGCATTTTCATCTTCATCCTTAATTCATTCCTATTCACCTGCTGTTTACAATTATGTAATAGCAGTTCAATAACTAACAACGATGCCATTGAGCATTCACTCTGATGTGAAGAGTTCTCAACTGTATTCAGGAAAACTTGTGTGAAAGTTTTTATTTCCATCACTAAAGCGATACAGGTAAAGTCATCCTGACACCACTAACCTTTCCTCCCACCGGGTCATCATCACACACCCTTCCTTTCATTTGTTCCCCATTCATCACTGTTGTGTACTTCCACTCTCTTTGTTTTGACTTCTCCCCGCAGCCAAAGCCCGAGAACGCGGTGACCATAGCAGTGTCTTCGCGGGTTCTGTTCCGGACGGAGAGGGAGCAGAAGGTGTATGAGCAGCAAGGTGTGGAGGAGTATCTAAGATACCAGATTGAGCACGAGACCGAACCCTTCGAGCCCGGGCCCGCCTTCCCCTTTGTTAAGGTTGAAGTTCCACATAGGTTCCACACACACCTTTGATTTTTGGCTGCTGTGCTTCTTGAGCTTGTTATCTGACGGTCACTCTTCCTGACAGGCCCTGGAGGCGGTCAACACCCGCCTGCGGGACCTGTACCCGCAGAGCGAGGAGCTGTTCGACATCGTCCTGGTGACGTACAACCACGCTCACGTCGGGATCCGACTCATCAACACCATCAACCATCACAGTAAGCCCCAAAAGAAGCTGCGCCTCACATCTCTGTGTGGAAACAAAACTCAGTTCAATAACACCTCACTTGCTCATTTTTCAAAGTTTTGGGTTAAGGCAACAAAGCCACTGAGAAACAGGGAGAACAAAACTAACATTTACCAACAGTAAACCTGCCTCAACTCACACAGCAAGAAACACTTTTGTCAAAAGCAAGGATTTCTAATAGAATTATAAACATTATTAAAAGACAAGAGATCACAATGTGTTTCGGTCACAACCGGTATGTTCTTGAAAATACACACCTGCTGTTGCTGGCTGGGAGTGTGTGTAGGTTAACTAGTACTTTAAAGCCAGAACTGGGGCACTGGTGATCTGACCATTAGATTTTTTCCGGGAAACACACACACAGCTCAGTGTGTTAGGCTTCTTCTATCTGCATGGGTTTCTGGTTCTTGGATTGATTATTCACTGTAATGGTGAAATCAGTAGGTTGTAAACAGGACATTTTTGTTTTGGATTTCACTTGTAACACAAAAAAAAATACCATATGCTCATATTAACAGCATTCAACCTTGGAATATTGTTTGACAGAAATGATTTTGAATAATACTTAAATGCTACTGATAAAAAAAACACTAAAACGTGCTTTATTACCACTGAGTGTGTTCAGATGCATCCGAACTGTCTGATTTCAGACAGGAGAAGACACAGACACACAGCGGCTCTGCAGCACTGAGTAAAAACCCTGATACTGAAGCAAGCTCAGCCAAGACAAAGGAGTGTATGGACAGCTGACAGGAGCCTTCTCAGGGAAAAATCTCCCACCCTGCGCTGACTTTCTCCTCACAGACCGCTTCCTGTGCAGCGCACCAAATGTTTTCGCATCCTCAGCCCTTCCGACTACAAGATTATATCCCGTGGGATGGAATGGTAATCCAAGCGGCCTCAAAGAAAAACAAGTCAGAGGGAAGTGACCAAAGTGACGCACGGCTTTCATGTCCCATCTCTCGGGTGGTTCTCTGCGTCAGGGCCCAGCACTCAATGTTCTGCAGAAATAAAGAAAACATGGCCTCTGGGATGGAGGTGATAACAGCTAGCTTAATACCGGGCCTCCGCTGATTTGCAGAGACAGAAAAAAAGAGAAAGAGACAAAGTATTTGCTGAGAACCTGCAGAGATGATCGCATACTAAACCACCTCTCACACCAGCCTGCCTCCAGTCACTTGAGATCAGGTGTTAAGTTCCCCCTCCTTCCATTCAGGTGACTCAAACTGCTATCGGGTTTGGCCAGGGTTTTAAACCCCGAGCTGCAGGAGGAACTTTATGAACCTACCAGGAGTTATGATGACAGGAAGAGCTGAAATGTGCAGGGTGCGCAGTAAACCGAGCCTCGGCGCAGACATTAGGGTTCTGCCCTGGTGTACGAACACCAGTGCTTTTGCATCTAATATCAAGCTGCTCAGCACAACAAAGAGCTCCTGAGGAGGCAGCGGCTCGGCAGCCCTGCTGAGTTCCTGCTCTGCTGTGGCCATCTTTCAGATCTTCAGAAAAAGCAAATAAATCAGGCCGAGATGGATGACACCAAAACAACAACTGGGAAAACAGAACGGATGCGAAAGCACTCGCGAGGGCTTTCTTTCCTGGAAACGGCTCCCACGCTTCGCCGCCTGTCTGGGAAGCAAGGGAAGCTTCACAGGTTCTGGATTGTAGTGTGTGGGGGGGGGGGGGGATTACTACAAAGCTAAATCAACTGTTTAGGAAATACTCCAAGGACAGTTCATTCTTTTGAGACATGGAAATGTTTGACACAACACCGATGCCCTTTCCTTTTCATTCTGTCCCCTTTCACCTCAAGTTTTCTTTAGTCATGCTGGGTGCTTTTGCCTGGTTTTAGAAGCATTGAAAAGCTTTTTAAGAACACGTAAATTGGCTTTTGATGACTTTGTGTTAGCAGACAGGTATGTTGAGTCTCTGTACCTTTCCTTCCGTTTGTCAGCCTGCCCTGAGGACCTCGCTCTGTCCTCTATCAGAATCAGAATCAGAAATACTTTAATAATCCCAGTGGGAAAGGTTTACTCTATGTGCAAATGCTTACTGGATTTCAGTCATCAGCAGGCGGCGTTCAATATGTGATTATATGATTATAGTCTCAAAAACTGAAATCAGCAGCGACTGTGCAGAAAGAAGAAGAAGAAAAAACTGCTTGGCTGAATTGCTGCTGTTTAATGTCTGTTTGTGAAATAACTGGGCAGAACAGGCATTTGTGGAGATGATCCCCTCTCAGATGCGTCCCTCAAGTGTGAGTTATCTGAAAACATCACAGTTTTATCCGGACGGAACGGACTGCTCGGCTGGTACTGTTTTCAACTTGAACGGTCAGTCCGTGGACCCTTTTGACTTCTTGTAGAGAGAGGAGGTGTTTAGAAATGAACAGAAGTAGCGTTTCTTAAAAAGTCATCCCACCAACCAATTTCTGTATAATTTCATCTACCTTAGGTTTGCCCCATCGTTTTCATTCATTTTGAACCCCTTAACTGAACTTTAGAAACACTTTCTATGAAAAGTGGACAGTTTTACGTCTGTGACCTTTCCAGCTCTCTGCTCATTCCACCTGAGGACACAGATATGATCTAATCAGAGATCTAATTACCTCATTTCAAAGTAATCTCATCTGCACATACTGCACCTCTGTCACCCCCCCCCCCCCCCCCACGTGCACCACCACCACCCCCAGCTCTCCTGCTGAGTTCATTCCCGCTTTGGACTCCATCCACCTGTTAAATACCTGAAAGTAGTCTTTTCTTGCACACATTCCCTCGTCCACCTTCGCCTCCCGTGACCCCTGAAACGATTCAGCAGGTGAACGACGACCTCAGGGATCAGAGAAAACTCGGATTCCTCCAGTGACTCTATGTGCTCCTATTCTCCGTGCGGTTAAAGCAACGCATGAATAATCAGCCCATCGGGACATTTCTGATGTGAAGCAGCGCGCTGTAAAATATCTGTCTGTGTTTTTTTCTGCCTGTCCTCAGACTTGTTCATCGAGAGGTTCTGCATGACGGGGGGGAGCAGCCCCATCGGTTACCTGAAGGCCTGGCAAACCAACCTGTACCTGTCTGCCGACGCCGATAAGGTCCGGGAGGCGCTGGCTGAAGGTGAGACCCACCGGAATGGAGCCAGAGGGACTCACCTGAGAGCAGTTTGCACCACAGCTCCACAGAGTGACACAAATATTACCGTCATAAAAACCGATGACAACTACAGTAGTGAAGAAGTCCAGCTTAGCCAAAAAATACCACCTTTTTTAACACGAATCTGTAGATATTCGCTTTTCTTTTTTGAAAGACCCATTTTCTGTGAGTCATTTTGCCCTCCTGCAATCATTTATAACAGCCATTATAGCCATGACGTACAGGATAAAAATCTAACTTGAGACTGAAGAAAGGGATTTGTTTTCTTCTCAGAAGAGAAATGTTTTTCCATTTTGTGTGTGGAGGTAAGCTAATTGGCCTCTTTTTCTTTATCAGTTACTTGAAGTGAAAAGCGTGTATGTGCGGCTCTGACTGTGTGAACAGTCTGACTTTACTTTGCGTTCCTTGTAAATGCCAGTTTGTGCGCAGGAAAAGGCAAGTTGCTTTGTTTTTTTTTTTCAAAACCACCGTCACCGGCAAAAGAAAAAATGTATTCTTTCATAAAGTACCGATGGCTTGAGTGAGAGACCATTAAGTCTTTAAATTGAGCTGTAGATGTAGAATTTTCAAGGTGGTTGTTAGGAATGTCATTCCTACATGACCATTTCTGAGACTTTTGAGACGCCGAAGACTGCAGGAGCCAAACAAAGGCTCGAAATGAGTAGGTGGGCATGTTTTCGAACAAAGAAAGTGTAAGCGCAGCTTGAGGGGAAAAAGGGTGTGTAGAGCGATACACTCAGAGGTGTTTACAGCCACACAATGCAGGAGAGGCAATCAGCACTCCGAGCCCCGGTGTGAAGAATGAACCCACCAGAACCAACAAGGGGTAAAGCTGCACTCAAATAATGAGCAGGAAGTTAAGCTTCATCCCAACAACTGCAATTGTGAGTGGAATACACATATACGATGAAAAAGAAAACAGAAAAAAAACGGCAAAAGGTAACACAAAAGAGGTATAAACAGAAAGGTAGCATGTAGCATTCATAACATAAACTTGACAGAATATTTCCATTCAATTTTTTCACCCCTATTAATATTTCAACATGTCTTAATCACAGGGTATGATGTATCGTGCGTCCTGAGGACTTTGGATACATAAGATAGTGGAATATCACACAAGCAATGGTTTGAAACGTAGCTTGGTGCTTTAAATGTCAGGACAATTCAATAAAAACCTTCACAGGCCCTTTTTGGTGTCTGTTAAACATGCGACTGCACTAAAAGGAACTTTTTCACAAAGCTGGCTTATTACTGTTAAATGCCCTCCACTCTCCAGGCTCCCGATGACGTCCCAGTGTTTTATTTGGAAGGCTAAAAGGCAGTTTATTTTCAATAAAAAAACATGCAATGCTTCCATCATATATCACAAAGCAGTTCCTCACCGGACAGATAGTGAGTGTTTGCTTAACTCAATTTGAAATGAATGGAAGAAAAAAAGCTACTCGCAAACATTCAGAAATCACGAATCGCTGTGATTGTACATGAAACGTGAAAGTTTTATGGGCTGTTTGCACAGAAAGCTGCTGTGACTGATATGTATGGTACCCATGCCGTTACCATGAATCAGAATTTTAATTCTTTCTCTGCATATTACTTGACGAACACCTGCATGCTGTGATATATCAAAATTGTTTTAAAAATGGAAATGGAAAAGATTATTTTAACCACAAGGTCGAAGACATCAAAAATATCAGTGCGCTGGTGGGGAAGTATGACGAGGCAAAAACTGGGGAACTTGAGGTGACAGCTGCTTCTGGAGGCTTGCATCTGTTCCGTGCAGCACCTTTCATGCTTCATTATGATTGCCGTCCAAACAGAAAAAGTTTGGAATGAAATAGCCATAAAAGCCTTTGGCAGTTGGAACCAGACGGCAACAGAACCACTCTGGAACTCTGTGTGTAACCAGACAGGAATGAGCTGACTGATCACACTGTGGCCCCATCTCTCTCAAGGTAACTTCAGGGGAATCCGGTTATGATGCTAGTGCAGGGAAGCACCACGCCCCACACTCACACAAACAGACAGGGAAAGTGTTCTTCACATTTGATGGGGAAGACTTTGGAAGCAGCTTGATGATGCTTCCCTAAGAATCTCCCACAAACGATTTAGGTTTTTAACATTATTTCCACTCGCTTGACTTTCCATTAAGAGTCAAGGGTTAACCCTTAAATGAACAAAGAATTGTCTTGAGTTGATATGGCATTTATGAGTTAATTAGTAATATGGACGGGGCGATAGGGGCCCAAAATCTCTAACATAGGCTTGCTGTAAAGCCTGTCAGAAGGGAACAGGAGTGGGCAGCTGTGAGAGCTGCCTACATTTCTAAAGACTGGTAATGCTGCGTCTTGGATGTGCCCCAACTTCTTCCCAAGGTAAACCTAACAAAGTTCATCTCTGTCAAACTCAGAATGCGAAACTGAGGTGTCTGCTCTATGCAGATGGTATTGTCCTTCTGGCCACATGCCAGCGCTGCCTCACCGGAACACTAAAGCAGTTTGCTGGTGAAGGTGACAAAGCTGGAAAGCAAATTGGTTTGGCTTAACTTTTTGACTCTGCAGGCAGTCTTTTTAAAGGGAGAGCTGGAGTCCATCACACAAGAGGATCAAGTACCTCTTTGTTTTGTTAACAAAGGCGTGTGTGATGAACCAGGGACTGAAAGACTTGTACACTGTCATGTAATCCGTGTATCGTACTTGTGATGAAAAGCAGCTTAAGCCATCGGGCAAAGCTTTCATTTCCGAGTGTGTCACTGTCCCTACATGCCCCCCTTCTGTCCAGGCATCGCAGCGGCCACCATGTTCACGGCAGTGAAAAGGACGGAGGTGTCAGAGACCCAGCTGAGGGTAGCGTTTGATGGTGATGCTGTCCTCTTTTCCGACGAGTCTGAGCGCATTTTCAAGGCCCATGGACTGGACAAGTTCTTCGAACATGAGAGAGAAAATGAGGACACACTTCTGGATCATGTTTGTATAAGATTTTTAATTCCAACACATTGCAGGAAATACCTCATGCTGGATTTGCTCTCGCGGAAAAACCTGTGATAAACCTTGAGTAAGCTTAGAGAAGTAATTAACTTCATAACATGTCAGTCTTCTCCATGAAGACCCCGTCATGTGGAAATAATTGCACAGATTGTCATCCATTAGATTCCATTCCAGGAACACATTCATCTATGAATATATTATGCAAGATAAAATGATATGATAGATGACTGTGAGACTCAAGCTGTCAGTTGGTGTGTCATTCTTACAGACACGCAGCAATTTCAATTATTTGCTGAAAGCTGCTGATGCATTATAATGTGCTGCTGTGCAATCAGAATGCGTTTGTGTGGCACCACAATAGAAGAGCGGCAGACAATCAACCCATAGAATACACAGAGCAAGACATTTCACAGAAAACACAAGCTAACTGGCTCTTTGTCATTTTGCAGGGTCCCCTGAAGGGCTTCCTGGAGGCTCTTGGGAAGCTCCAGAAAAAGTTCTATGCAAAAGGCCAACGCCTGGACTGTCCGATCCGTACCTACCTGGTGACGGCCCGAAGTGCCGCCAGCTCCGGCATTCGAGCCCTGAAAACGCTGCGGGCCTGGGGACTGGAGATCGACGAGGCATTGTTTCTTGCAGGTGCGCCGAAAGGCCCCATGCTGGAGAAGATAAGGCCGCACATTTACTTTGACGACCAGATGTTTCACGTGGAGGGGGCGGCGGAAATGGGCACCATCGCTGCCCACGTTCCCTACGGCATTGCACAGAAACACAACGCCAAACAGACCACCAGCGTGGGGAAGTAAATGCAACACCAGATTTTTCATGTCAGTAACAATGATGACAGATGAGATTTGAAGATATCTCAAGGAAGTGAAGCGAGGTTGAGCTATGATGGAAGGAGTACCATACACTGTTAAATATTTTGCAAATCATAAAGGTCGAGTAGAGGTCTGGTACCTGAGATGACCTGAATGCCTACAAGACCATCAGGTATACATTTTAAAGCCTTATTCGACTTATTTCTGGTTAGGTGTTTCAAACATTGTGCTCTATGGGACTTTTCTGTTTTCCAAGTGTCATTATGAACTGAGTATTTCTTTAAATGTACCTTTTTAAAGACTTTTTTGAGTGCCGCAACACTGGAAAATGCTTAAGTGATAGCTTACTGAACGAGTACACTTTAAACACAAAGCAGAGATATTATACATGATAGAAATCTACTGCATTATATTGTAGCATGGCTGTCACCTTTTATTGCTTAGGTCAATCATTTTATGGTCTGACATCACAGAAATGTAAAAAAGAGATAAAAAAACAAAAAACAAATGTCTTGTGCACTAAATGCTGACTAATTAGCCAATGCTAACAACACAAACAGAGAGCAGTACAATTCAGTTTGTGCCTTAAGAATGGGACAATAGTTTAAGTTATTGACTTCCTCCTGTTTCAAGCCTACAGTCTGAACTTAAGATAAGATATGCTATCAGTCTGGTTACTTGATGCGCCCGTCCACTCCATGGTTTTTGCTGAGTCCCTGTTAGCCAGTTTGAATGTTTTGTTGTGTCTTACAAAATGATGTTTCTTTGAATTTGATGAAAATGTATTTGAGGTCACTCTACACATGGTTTAGTTACAATAGTGATGGAAGGGTTTGCAAGGCAATGGGGTACAAACAATTCTGACAGCCCTGGCTATTCATGCTGCTTAAGAAAGCAAATCAAAGTATTCTCTCACTCATACAATAGCATTAGCATGGTAAGATATTTGAGGGTGTTACAGATGTCCCTCTGATTTGTATTATTTTACGTTCTTGTGTTTGCAGGGTTTTTCTGTGTTTCTGTGCACCGCTGAAATTTAAAATACAGCTAAATTGAACTTCAATCACTAACAGGTAAACTTGGCTCTCCTTTTTTTTTTGTCAATGTAACTGAGTTAAATAATCAAAAAGAATGTTAAATAATGCACTTAATGCAAATGGCCTTCAGTGATTTATCTATAATCTCTTTTGACATGGAAACAATAGACCGTCCTTTATGCGAAAAAATAAGATAATTGCCAAAACAGTCCCATTCATGCCAGATTTTTATTCAGGTATACTAACTGAGATTATGTAAATAAAAGAGTGTATAGCTTTTGGCGTGTAACGTTTTTGAATACCATGCATCATGATTGTGTCATAGTTTGTGATGGGATAACATATAAGAATATGTCCCCCATGAAACATTTAGATACGATTACTAAAGCATTCTTTAGTTTCACCACATTTGATGAACATCACCAAGGCAATACTCTTATTATGGTGTTTTCTTCTTTTTCTAAGTTTTTAAAAATGCCTCCTACCACCTAAACATCATGGTACTTTCCAATCTTTTAAATTAACATGATTGGGAAAATACTGTTGGAAGTTATTTTTTTCCATACCAAGCCCTTGCACTTTTCCCCCTATTTAGCCGCTATTATTGTAATGTAAAGATTGTTTAAAATCCTGCTATAATACAAGTTGTACAAAAATGTATCATGACAGTCAGTGTTGTACAAAGCTACAATGTGTTCTTTTGATTAAATCTATTAACTACCCGTGTTCTTTGGACTGATCCCCAACAACAAACAGGACCTGATGAGTTTCGACAGCTCTTTTTTTTCCTTTTTTCTTGTGCCTTGAAGCAGTTTAGATTTGGAGGGTTGAATGAGCATACTGGTAGATGCCAGCCTGGGCCTTATTTAAGTCAAACCAAATATCTGTTCATCTCAAATACAAAAACTGGTCTTCCGTAGACAAAACTGGCCAATGGTCTTTACTAAATCTTAATCCGCTTCACATGAGTGTGCACTGAGGCTTCATACATCTTATCTGTCCTGAAGTTCGATCCCTTTGAGCTGTGTTCTATTTTTGGATGTGAAGAGCAATCCAGTGATGTCATGGTCTAACAAAGTTTTTTTCAGAATGAAGACAGATTTATTGGATAAGGAAGTTGAAGCTTTGCAACTTGGTCAGGCCAGACTTTTGGGGCAACGCTGAACAGTTTCATTATTTTCATTTACTCATGGCTTTGGTAGTAATGATATATATATATACAATCAATTAAACTAATAAATGTGCTTATTGTGCTTGATTGTTTGATGGCATTTAGAATAGAAAGAATGATTTCTATGAGAACTGGAGATGTAAGATGAGCACTGGAATGTGGGAGTCATGGGTGCGCGCCCCTCTCCACCGCCATGCGGTGGCAGCATTGGAATGAAAAAGAGCCTGATGCAATTACAGTTATCTTATCTCTGCATAAATGATCCCTCCACATTGACTTAACTGTTCTGTATGCCGTTGATCCTGATCAGTTCTGACGGGTATCGTCTCTGCAACAGTTCTACCAGAATTCTGTTAATAACAAAGCGCTCTAAACTATATCTGCACTTCTTTGAGATAAATGTACCAATATTCTTAACAGTCCCTTTCCAGATGAAATGTGTTATAAAAGCCATGAAGCCCTTGCGTCCAGCACTTTCAAACTGCACTACAGGGACGGCCCCTTGGGTTGATGGATCCACACTGAGGTTGACTTTCTAAGCACCAAAATAGCAGGGATATGATGTTGTTGGTAACCTATCACCGAGAATAGGCGTAAAATTATAAGATATCGCCAGCTGGGGAATGCTGAAATTACAGTTGGAAACGGCCAGCTGCATCCCTTAAACAGACAATAACGATCAGCACGAATGGGGGGCAGAGAGAAAAAGAATGGTTCTGTTCTCCTCGGTGCCACATTGAGCCTCCCCGAGGACAGAAAAGACCATAACAACCTGCCTTCCACCTCTCAGTGAGTAGAAAACTGCTGGAAGATGCTAAAGTGAGCTTCAAGCGGATAGCGCCATGGTACGTGTTTATTTATTTAGTATCATTGAAGGGCTGCTTGTCATGGGAGGAAATTCTGTAGGTGTGATAGCGTAAGTGGAAAAAAGAAATAAATTGAGAAGGCAGTGACACTGAAGCTGCTCCACTATCTGCCCTGGGTGGCCAGATGTGAGATGCACCAGCCCGTAAGCCCACATATAAGCTGCCCTACAGCTAGACGTGACCTACAGGGGATAGGCTGAGCAGGGGGTGGGGGCTCCAGTCAGCCCTTATCAGGCCTGACTAACGACACAATAAATAACGACAGGGGGGGGGAAAAGAAACATCAGCGTGAGGGGAGACAGATGGAGAGAAAAGCAGCGCTTACAGCAAACACAGATACGGAGAGTGTTGTTTTCCTCCTGCTCGGCTACAAAGCGGAGTGCCACCCAAGGAGGGAAAAGATGGGTGACTCATTCCTGCTTAGCAGAAGGGCTTACCAGACTAATAAAGACTGTGCGGTTGGAGACCAGTCCAAAAATATGCTCCAACACTTTTCTTTTGTTTGTGCAGTTATGAGTTCTTCTCAGAACTGATGGGTGCAGTTAAGGCAACATAAGCGGCCCCATGGGTCACATGCTTAAGCCGGCCAACAGAAGTGGTCATGGCATATCCATGAACTTACAAGCTGTGGTGGTCATGAAAAATGTGCTTGTGAAGTGTAAAAATGTAAGAAGATTAAAAATAAGAATTTCTTTTTCTTTAGCTCAAACCATAATAATTGTTTTATCCCTAAAGATATGGTTTTCTTGCATATGGCCACTGTGTCCACATCTAAGCAAAATGGCATCTATAAAGGCAACACCTGCCTTTGAACAGCGTTTAAACAGCAAGTAAATGATTGGAATCAAACCTAACTGAAACACTCTCAAACGAGGCTGGATCCCACGCACACGCTCACCATCATCTGTGTGCAGCATGCGAACTTTCCATCTGTTTCCAGGACAGAACCATGGCGATGATTAGCACACCAAAGCCATCATTCTGGGAAACAGACCGCTGTGAGTCCTTTCCAGAAAGGACAGCAGAAGGACAACATCATCATGGCGGAGCAGAGGGGAGGCCTGCTGTTCTCCGTGTGGGATGGCTTCCACACTGCAGTTTAACATTCAGAAGCTGTCAATGGAAATAAGTAGCAAGGGGGTCCTTATTTGATGACAGCTGATAGTCACACCACAGGCCTGACTGTATCCAGTCAGGGTCCAATCACAGCTCTCCACCTGCAGGAAAGTCGGCGTGAGCATCTGGGAGTTGATCTACCAGTTAGTGGCACTGGGTCAAATCTGCTGCAGGGCTGGAAGGAGTCAACTGTATGCGTGACTGGTTTTAATGGCTCGAGGTTCCCCTGTAGACAGATTTATCCCCCACTCTGGTATCCATAGCAACAGATTAAAGCTATCCCGCAACAAACACAAGAGGAAACAGTGGCGTGCGTGTGTGTGTTTGCTTTAGGTGGACGGCTGCATGGGGAAAGGTGGATGAATGCACTCGGACAGAATAATAAGAAAGAAAGCAGATCAAGGCAGCAAACTTCATGAATTAAAAGGTTCTAGAGGGACAAAGATGGATATCAGCTGAAGGAGAATAAGCGTAGCGCCACTGTATATGTATATGTTCTCATCCTCGTGCATTAAGCATTCGTATCATGTTCTGGGCTGCCTGCTTGGGCATTTCAAACACACGAGACTGCATGTACAGGGTGCATCCCATTAATTCTGTGTAGACACACACATATCCAACACTTGGCCAAACGCATGTTGCTAAGCACTGGCAGATCCTCAGGGATGAAAGGAAGAGAAGTGTGAGCAAGAAGATAGACTAACGACATGAGGGAGGGAAGACTGAGAGGGACTCTGTATCTGGTGGAGAAGTTCTACTTCCCAGAGCTTTATCACCTGGGTGTATTTTTCCTTGATAGAGGGTACAAACCGAGCAAAGCTTAACAGACTCTGTGTTAGCTATGTCTCGCTGCACTTCATAGCTCTGAGCAGCCTTGACTGGAGCAGGTAACTCCGAAGTCAGCTAAAAAATGGGCTTTTTGTTTTGACCCCCAAGAGTTGGATTTGCATGTATAGACAGGATTAAACCTATTCTACTTTAGCTATTAGCAGGCCTGCAGGAAATCAAATTCCCTCAGAAATGTGGAAATGAGTATTACACGGCTAAGAAATAATGCTATCTCAATATTTCAACCAAAATGTTACTACAGTAATATCGTTGTTATCGTAAGAACAGGGAATAGTCAAGTTTTGTTGCAAGGTATTAAGAATTGCTTTAATCATAGCTCCTTGTAACTAGCTGTGGACTCAAAACAGTAAAATACTGTATCCAGAAATTGGCATCAAATATCACATTTTATGGTTCTTAGGAGTGAAAAAAACAAGTTAATTTAGATTCATTATGGGGACAACGACTCTGTGTTGGGTTTAGAGTGGGAGCGGTTTGTGTGTCTGTCAGCAGCTCCATTCCAACATTATTATTTCAGTGATAATGTTGGAGTGAAGCACTCAGGAAATGTTGCCTTCTTACACAGGGAAGAAAATGCTGCTGCAACGGCTGCCAGAGAATGTAAGATTGGACACAAATTACAGGCTCATCATATCAGAATTTTCTTTTAACCCCCCCACATGTATCTGAGAGTCGGTGCACAGTCCTGGTCTCCTGGGTTATTCAGTGTTTCATACGAGGAGCGTCCCACGAGGCCTGCTGACCCACATTTAACAGGCCTGGTCAAAATGCCTCAGATCCACTAGGCGACCATTTTCCCTCCTTCCAGCACATCACACCCACAATATCCTGCCCTTTGCTGGGAGCCAGCAAAATAACGAGACCATTTCATCCATCCATCCATCCATCCATTGTCTGTACTTAATAGGTTTGCGGGGTGGGGGGGGTACTTGGGCTGGAGCTTATCCCAGCCGTTATTGTGCGAGAGGCGAGGTACACCGTGCACAGGTTGCCAGGAGATCACAAGGCTATGAAGAGACAATAGCACACACACACACACACACACACACGGCGAGCATTTTGCTGTACAGCGTTGGTGTGAACCCCCCCCCCCCCCACCACCACAGTAACAGGATAAGACGGGTTAGCTGTGTGTCGCTAACACATGTAGAAGCTGAAGTTTTCTCACATTTTCTATGGATTTTTAATCACCAGCAAAAATGATGGAAAATGATTGCCGTTCAAATAATTTTCACTTAATAATAACCACTTTTTACCCTGGGATTCATCGTCCCGCTCAGGAACGCTTGAACTTCTGAATCAAATCATCATCAGCCTTCAGACCGACCACTCAAAACACCCGGATTTGCTTTAAGACATCTCTGAGGTTATACTATGGAGAAAAAAGATGAAATTTGCCCTAGATTTATGTGACTTAAGAGAACTGAAGATTGAAACATTCTTTTAAGTCCCATGGTTTTGTTTTAGGTGCTTAGACTCAAAGGATTCTCAGCATGCTCTCTTCAGTCACACACTGCTTTCTGCCTGCACTCATCTGAGGAAAAGTGCAGTGTCTTTTACCATATGAGAGAAAATAGAGAGGGGACTCACAATATTCTCAGCAGTGGTGCTTTTTTGCGGGTGACAGGTAAGACTGGAAAAGTCCCTTTGATGTTTTGGTGTGTGGAAACAAGTTTAAATTTGGAACATGTGGAACCATTCAACTGACATTTCTCAGACTGTTCCGAAAGAAAGTTGGTGTTTATACAGTTTATGTTTGGTCATTTCCCCCCAATGTTTGGTCAAAAACAAAGATATGAATTTTGAACAACTGACTGTATTTGGTTAGCTTTACCACAATATTTTTTTCATTTTATGGCTTCTTTCCTTTGCTTCCACAAATCACTTCCACCAAAATCAAAGCTGTTTCTTTAAACGTAATTGGGCAACATAATGATAGACAGTACACAACATCATTTTTGCGATGAGTATCTACAAAGCAATCACACCTTAGTTGTAAAAGCAGATGCCTAAAATAGAATTATGTCAGGCATTTTGATTTGATGCTGATTTGCTCTGATGTGCGCAGAGGAAACCAAACAACCAGGTAGCAGGAACAGCGGCGCACTTGTCTCTGCCGTGTAGTCACTGCTTTACTTCCCAACTATGCATCAATTATGCAGAACAGAATTTTTGACTAGAGCCTCCCCTCTAACTAATGCATGCCCCCTGAACACCACTGAATCACCGAGGTGCTGGGGACCAGACAGAGACAGGTCCCTTTGAAGGAAGCAATTACAAAGTCAGATCTGTTGTTTCTTGCTTTGTCATTTTGAGTCCTTACTTTAAAATCATTACAACGACAAATCTGTGTGGGCCGAAGGAAAGAAAGAGAGAATGTGATGCATTTGCATCAATAAAGAGAAGGACGCGTTTCCATGAATGAGTTACACGGTGACACCTGTGTGTGTGTGTGTGTGTGTGTGTGTGTGTGTGTGTGTGTATGTTGAGGTTACACCAGCAACAGCTGTGCTTTAAGAACAACAGAGTCCTTTGGAATTCAAAGTGCAGACAGAGAAGACGAGACAGAGAGACCAGAGGTGTGGTGGGTTTGGCTCTCCATAGACGTCGCCTGCTCACTGTTTGGGCGAACTCAGTCACAATAAGAACAACTTGCAAAAGTTTGGCCATTGAAATGCCCGCTACGCCCGGTTAACGGTCCATGCCTGTGGAGTGTTAGCTGAAGTGCACCGTGGAGCCTAACATGTTGGAAGGTGGCCGTGCCTTAGCTTGTCAGACAAGTTATGAAAGCTATAAAGCTACGAAATCTAACCTAAGATATAACGACACACACTACCGGACACAGTCAAAATCAGATTTCTAGAGACTTTATTGCTAACTCGTGCTGCCACGGCGGGCATATGATAAAGGAAACCGTATTGTCCTACCTGAAATCATTGTGGCTGCATTCAATCTTGCTAGTAGCTGCATGATCCATTTGTGTTCTTGCATCTTCGACTGTAATTGTACGTTCATTACATTTTCTATTCACTATTTTTCTGCCATCTACACTTGGCACGGCAAGGAAGCATGCTATAACAGATTAAAACAAAAAAAACTAATAGGCTACCCATCGCGGACATTTTGTCAGGCATGAAAAGAACATGAAAGAGCTTGGTTAAGTGTGTGTATGCATTCAAACGGTGATCAAGACAGGATACGAGTTTGTCAATGACAACATTGAAAGTTTCGATCCGAAACTTATCCTTTCCTTTAAATGTTACACCTGGCTCTGCACTATCGTCAGACATTTTGCGCTTCTTTGTGCGCTGGAGGTCATGCCTGTACTCTTGGGAGACAGCAGTGGTGACATGTAAAGCTGCCCCTTCAAATACCTCAAAATGATCTCTTCATGCTGCGTTTTATCACTGTAAATACATATTAGGTGTGAGTGTTTTACAGCAGGCTTATGAAACATGTTAGGTCCAAATTCTGAGGAAATAAGGAAAAAAACATTGAAAAACAAGCTGAATAAAACATGTTTTCCAATCAACATAACATCAGGGTTACAAACACACATACGCAGCCACAGCTACTACAATAAAATCACTTGTTGTTTCATCATCTGTCTCCAAATTCAAATTGTGCTACTGGGTAGAATTTGCTTGTAATTGGGATCTGTATGAAACAGCACTTTTACGTTCATGCCAGAGTTTAAGACCGTTGCTCTCTCTTTAATCCAATTTAATACACATTGCATTTGGTAGAGCACTTTGTTTCTCCCCCTTTTTTAGCCCCGGTTGTTACTATGGTAAAACACAGGTCTCATTTTACAATTATCACATCACAAGTGACACATTTGTTATTTGAAGTCTTGTCATTGACGACATGTCTGAGATCCATGCTGAGATCTGTGCAGGTACAGTGATGACACTGCATCTGGATCCAGCTAGAGTCCACCTCTTTTAAGCATGCTAGCTGGGATCCATGTGGGGCCTGCTAAAAGCACCCTTACCCGGGGCATGTGGTAAGTCAGAGGCCCCTGGTAGGGGCCTTCGAAATCAGTCAGAGGGCCCTGGTAGGGGCCCTCATATCAGTCAGAGGCCCCTGGTAGGGGCCCTCGAAATCAGTCGGAGGGCCCCCACACCATCCATTGTCATAAGGCAAAAGCAGGGCTAGGGGGCCCTGGTAGTCATAGGGCCTGCTGAAAAGGGCCCCACTCCATCCCTGTTTTCATCAGACGGCCTATGAAATAACAATGTATTGTTTCGTATATGTTGAAACAGTTTTTGTCTCGGGCCCCCCTGGGCGCCGGCCCCGCTGGCCCGGTCCGTAATCCAGCCTTGGTTTGCGGGGGCACTAGAGAGCGATCAGGAGAACTAAACTAATTGTTTCTTGGCCTGCACTTAACCACCCCCCCCACCCCAAAGGGATAACCCTGCACCAGCCAGAGGATCAGAACAAAGCAATCCCAGTGAATGTGCTGAGGACATCTGACCAGTACTCACCAAAGCACAGATCCATACAAAGTAACAATGTATTCTCTTTGTTCTTAGCTTTTTCTCCAGTTCGATGTTGCTTTTTTAACGTTGCATAGAAATAGGCCTTTCAGGCAGTTACAGCAATTAGCCTGGCAGAGACATGCTGGATTATTTCAGCTAAGAGGAGTTCACCACAGTCGTCCGGGCTGGTTTTAACTAGCCGTCTATTGTCCATATCACTCATTCCTAGTAGGGTTGCTGGGGGGGCTGGAGCCCATGCCAGCTGACATTGGGAAAGAGGCAGGACACACCCTGGACAGGTCACCAGTCCAACACAGGGCCACACATTGACGGATAACAACACACTCACATTCACTCTGAAGGGCAATTTTAGAGTCTTGGACAAACCTAACATGCAGGTTTTGGGGCGGTGGAAGGAAGCCGGACTACCTGGAGGGAACCCACACAGACACAGGGTGGAAAAACAAAACTGGGGGTGGGGGCAACGAAGAACCTCGGGTGAATGAAGTGATGACTGGAAAGCAGTCATGGCAAAAGTCTGAATGAGTAGAGGAAAAACACACTACTGTGTTTTTGAGTCTTTAGAGAAATGTGTAAGACAACATGAAGGAGTATGAAGTCAATTAACACCTCCCTTAACCGTGAAGAAAAGTAGAGCTATACCATCTGGTGTTGTCTGTTAAATTGGTGGCATATATCTCAGGCTAATTAGACTCCTTGTTTTTCGCTGTCCACGATATCCTTGAGAAAGCAGTAAAATAAAACATCTAGTCTCCCATAATGCTCTGACAATGAGATGTACTATTTGGTAGTTTTTTTCCCTAAATGCAGCAGGAAAGGGTCTGCCCTCAGATAGACTAAAACACAGGAGTCAAAAAGGCTTCACGCAGGCCCTGGTCCAGTTGATGGCTTCTCTAATCGAGCCTGATCAAAGGGATAATGTTTCCAGTAATGGCCTTAATGTGCCAACATTAGTCACAGAAATCTATGTGGGCAGGTTGGGTCTGACAGTTACAGAGAGGACCATCAGAGCAGAGTTTCTGTGCGACCAGTATGAAAGTTCATCAGCACCATATGACACAAACTGAGCACGTTCCCTCTCACAATACATTATTAATTGGTTTTTGGATCCTGAAGCGGTCCAGCAAAAAATACATATTGATTTCCCCCACAGAGTCTGTACTGGAGAGAGATTTCGTCCTGTATGAGTAATATTTTGAATTATAAATGGTTGTATGGGTTAAAAGTTTGCATTATCCTGAATGCTTATTTGCTTTCTTGTTAAATAGACATATGGACCTAATAGCACTTTTATGAGGCATCAATTCATAAACTACAATGGTAAAGCTTGTCAGTGAAGTCAGTGAAGTACGCAACAAGAAGCAACAAATCTTGATGTAAACCAACCCAACGAGGAATAACTGATATAGATAATGGAATGAAAATCTTGATCTATCGAAACCCTTGAAATAGTATTTCTCCATAACAGATTGACAGTTGAAAGTTCAGGTGGAGTTAGCCATACTTAGTGACTGACCACCTGGCATGGCTACATCCAAAACATTTCAATTAAACTGTGCATGCACTTCTGGGTTTTGGCATGTATAAAATAATCCTTAATGCTTTGTTTTGGAGAATTCACCCATGATTAGGTAATGGAGGGGAAAGCAGTGTTGGGAATGTGATTCCAGGAACTAGGAATGTGAAGGCATACGCGTGTACAGAAGCAGAACAAAGGCACTTAGCTTCAGTCCCAACATATGGTTATTTTTCTGAAAGCCACTTAAAGCTTGTGACTTGAAATTGCTTAATAGCAGAAACTGTTGTGTAATAATCATATAATACCTATATTATATTGTCGTCCGTGTCATGGAAAAACTAATGCAGCATCACAATCATTCACACCTTACAGACAGTTAGACAATATATAGGTGAGAATGACTCAAAAGACAAACCCACTAGCCAGGGGCCGAGTGACACATATGACTGTCACCAAAGCCCCCCGCCAAGTAGTTAATAACTGAAGTAGTCATTCAGGTGAGGGCTGAAATGTCCTCAATAACCCAGAGGAAGTCCGGTTGACTTGGTAGCTACTCGTTTTCACAGGGTTCCTGTTTGGGCAGTTAAGGGCAGTTACCGTTAGCCACAATACAAACATTAGCGCAATTCTACCAACAGTGTTACGAACATGTGAGGCACGGATAAACGGTTGTGCTGCTTCCTGCTTCAGTGTATTTTGGTTTATGTGAATTGTTTTATCATATTTACATTTAGATTATGACCAAATGCGTTGCACAGTTCACCAACTAATCACTGGGTTAGGGTTAGGGTTACGGTTAAGGTTAGGGTTAGGGCTAGGGTTAGGGTTAGACTGACTGTATCCGCTGTTGCCAAAGAGAACGCAGCTTCATTTTAAAGATGCCCGTACTGCCAATTTAACCAAAGACAGCCCACAAAGCTCATTATGTTGCAACAGCCTAGTGGTCTGATTGCAGCATTAATGAACTGCTGCGTAGCTATTCTAAATTAGGCCGGAGACTCACAAACACACTTATTGTCCATTTCAAGCAGCCCAGGTGCATTTAGTATTTCAGCAATAATTTACTGGAGCAAATGAGTGAATTCTGCCCATTCTCACCCATTATTAGACATGGGATCCTTTTCCTTGATTTTTTCACAGAGAATAGATTGCCGATGTTATTTGTTCAATAGTTATTTGACACCTGCATTTTAATTCACAAAAGCAAGGAAGCTTCATTTGTTGAATTGAGTGAAATCTCATTACACGCGCTCCAAGCCAATAAAGCAACTTCTGAGACATTGTTTCCCCCGGTGTCTATTCTACGTTTTATTCTGAGTTAATCATGCCTCTGTTCAACTTTGTTGATGGATGGATGTAATGTACTCGTTCAACTTGCAATGCTCATTATGTTTATTTGTTAACAACACCACGCTTACTATATCGGGAATGGACCTCATTAGAGCCGAGATTGAGGCCACATCGGAAAGTAATTAGAATCTGTCTGACTTAATTGCTTGAAATGCTTTATATGAAAATCTTACATGTAATATTTGTATTTTCATGTACATTGGAAATATACTCTATGCAAGCACAAATCATAGAAGATGAACTTGTGACTTCATCAGCATTCTCGATTTAGATGATGGATGTTAGGAAAAGAAAGTGGAAAAAAATAGTAATTTTTGCTTGTTTTGAAGAGGACTTGATGGAAATGAGCGAGAATGGAAGCGACAGCATCAAATCAAATGTTGTGAGGCTATTTCTAATCTGAGATATTCTCAGAGATTAAGGGGATTCCCAAAGTACCATTCTGTTGATGTTTGTTTGTAATAAATTTGTTCATATTTTTTCATATATATTTGTTCATATTTTTATTTTCATTTTATTTATTATTATTATTATTTTATTTATTTATTTTTTATTTATTTTTTCTCATGCAGCCACGAGTAACATTTCCAATACCGTCATCCTCTAGCAACACAGTGAAGCATTGTGAATTTGGTCCACACATCCCCTTGGAAACCCACTGCTACCAGGGTTAATTTCTTACTGACAAAGGTGAAAATGGATTTATTGTAGACAGACCAGCAAGGAATTTGGATGGAAAGATCATGCCAGGAGATTTATCTATCAAGCTTTATGGAAAATAGGGGATGTTTGCAAGTTTAAAGGTAACTAAAAAGATAAAAGATGGCAGAGAGTGTTAGTAAATGGAAAAACAAAAAGAATCATGGGGCAGAATGAGTCTGTGATGAGTGTTGGATTATTGTTCCCCCGTGTAACTGGGCAGCCTTTTATTCCAGCAGAGCAGATGAGGTGCTGTCACACTTACAGTGACCGCTGCAGCCCGGGCGTTTTTTACAGTCTTTCATTGACATGCACGGTCTGGTATGGACCTTAAACAGACGTGCGTGCACCCCTCCCCCAGCACACCTCCCTTCATGGCTGCCGTCATGCGCCTCTCTCCTAGAAGGCCTCCAGGTAGCGAGTGCACTCGCCCACAGCATTACCGGGAGCCAATCAGAACTAATGGCCTGTCACACACATGACAACGCACAATCGCCCGCCACCGTAGTAGTAGGACTACCTCAGTAGTAGGACCACCGCTGTAGTAGGACCACCACTGTAGTAGGACCGCCACCGTAGTAGGACCACCGCAGTAGGACCACCGCTGTAGTACGACCACCGCTATAGTAGGACCACCGCTGTAGTACGACCACAGCTGTAGTAGGACCACCGCGGTAGTAGGACCACCGCTGTAGTAGGACCACCGCTGTAGTAGGACCACCGCTGTAGTACGACCACTGCTGTAGTAGGACCACCGCTGTAGTAGGACCACCGCCGTAGTAGGACCACCGCTGTAGTAGGACCACCGCTGTAGTACGACCACCGCTGTAGTAGGACCACCGCTGTAGTAGGATCACCGCTGTAGTAGGACCACCGCTGTAGTAGGACCACCGCCGTAGTAGGACCACCGCCGTAGTAGGACCACCGCTGTAGTAGGACCACTGCCGTAGTAGGACCACCGCTGTAGTAGGACCAC